>CAUJAV010000040.1:0-16121 GCA_963082835.1 Leptogaster cylindrica | reverse complement strand
GTGATAATATTGAGATAGACTATTCTTATGAAAGTGATACTGAAATAGACATACCCATTGCCATGGATACTGATGAGTCTCAGGATACAGTCGAGGAGGAGGACAACGATGAGAATGTTTTAGAAGGCCCGCAAAATCGTTTTGAGTGGTGCAAACTTGAGCCGGGTAAGTTTACGCCTACAATATTTGAGTTCGATGAAACACGGTCTGGCATAAACCATGATAAGTTTGTGGTAGGTGCTGAATGCTCCGAAAGCGATTGTTTTCGGGCATTATTTGACCAAGACATGGTGGAGCATATTGCCCTAGAAACCAACCGTTACTATGACCAGTACAGAGCAAAAAACCCGAACTTGAAACCGTATTCAAAAATTCACAAGTGGTACAACACCACATTTTCGGAACTATATGCATTTTTTGCAGTCATTATGCTGATGGCCCACAGTAAAAAGAACAAAATTGCCGATTACTGGAGCACTGATCCGTTACTGGAAAGTCCGTTATTCGGAAAAGTTTTTTCTCTAGACAGATTTAGCTTGATACTAAGATTATTACATTTTGCCAACAACAGCAACCAAATTCCCGGCGACCGGCTTCACAAAATTGCAATAGTTTTGGATAAACTGAAAGCAAAATTCAGCCAAGTTTTTACACCATTCAAAAATCTCTGCATAGATGAAAGCATGTTACAGTGGAAAGGTCGGCTTTCCTTCAAACAATATTTACCAAGAAAAAGGCATCGATTTGGCATAAAGTTATTCGTTCTTTGTGATTGTAAGACAGGTTTCATAATGGATATGGTCGTGTATACCGGTAAACAAACCATGATTGTTGTGGACAAGGCGTTAGGTATCTCTGGTTCGGTTGTTACAACACTGTTGGAACCATATCTTGATATGGGACACACGCTATACATCGACAATTGGTATAGCAGCCCACACTTGACGCAGTACCTTTTCCAGCGGAACACAGGAGTTGTGGGTACAGTTAGGCTGGATCGAAAGGACATGCCAAAGTTCCGCAAACTAAAAACTGGAGAGTATGAAAGTAAAAAAACTTCTGGTATTCTAGTAGAAAAATGGGTCGACCGAAGAGATGTCAATATAATTTCAACGACACACAAAAATGAAATGGTAGCCACCGACAAAATAAACTATGCAACTGGAGATCTTATTGTGAAGCCTGCTAGTGTTGTAGATTACAATAAGAATATGGGGTTGGTTGATAAATCTGATATGCAGATTTCCTTCAACGATACGGCACGTAAGACAACAAAATGGTACAAAAAAATGTTTTTCCATCTGCTCGACATGGCTGTACTGAATTCATATACTTTGTACAAAATGAAGACGGGAAAATCTAATATGCAGCTAAGCCTGTTTAGAATTAATTTGATAAGGCAACTTCTGGAAGATTTTTCACCAACTAGAGCGTCGACTTCTGGAGGCCGGCGTTCCAAGGAGCCAGCACCTCTCCGATTGTCAGCGCGTCACTTCCCGGCGCTCATCCCGTCTACTGCACAGAAAGAGAAACCCAGAAGAAAGTGCTTCGTCTGCAAAAACACTTCCCTCGGGCCCCAGAAGAGGAGGGAGACCCCATGGATGTGTACGGATTGTGACGTGCCGCTCTGTCTGCCGAAGTGCTTCCGAGCATACCACACACTGAAGAAGTTTTGAGGTTAGTCTTAGTGTAAACTAGAAGGTGTCTACCCGGTTACTCCTGGGTCGGTGAAAATCATAATATAATATACATTATCAGATTACATTTTGAATTTACAACTACCCCCAAACACGACGTATATTACAATAGAAACGTTTCCTGTACATTGAGTGTTTTTCAGTCAAGGGTAGTTTTGGAGGGTTGAATTAGGATAGAGGTTAGTAGTTCTCATTGAGCTTTTTTCTAACAAAAAGGCGAAATACCAATTTGTATGAAGTCTTACTTCAAAAGTGGCGAATTTTCATAGAAACTTTCATCTCCTATTTTACCCCTTTAGGGGTGGAATTTCAAAAAATCCTACCTTAGTGGTTGTCTACATTATAAGGGGTACCTCTGTGCAAAATTTCAGCTTTATGGGTCCAGCGGTTTAGGCTGGGCGTTGATGAGTCGTCAGTCAGAACCTGTCTTTTTATAAAGGGTTTTCCATTAGGTACTATACATGTTTTTTTATATATACATAATTACATACATATATCCACCATACATGGTGTGGATTTATATTTTATTTAGTTAGGTACTGGTTTTGAGATAAACGAGTGGGTAGGTACTAACCTAGTCTGTTTATTCTTTATTGGTATAACAAACGCCAATTTCCAAGCCTCGGAGAGTTGCAACACCTATTTTTAAATTCACTAAAATACTTTTTTTTATTGATACATAATAACCTATTTGTACAGATATTTTTCTCATTTAGGCATCGTGAACGACACGGATCTTAGACATCAAAACGACCATCAACAAAATTTGATGCTAATTTGCAAAATTAAATATAAACAAAAATTATCATTTTTCACCTAAAAAGCAATAAAAAATGTAAATACAGATACAGAATTCAATTTTAATTTTATGTATAAAAAATAATAGAAATCCAAAAATAATGCAAGCAGCTGCCCGCTACAGCCAACAAATGATGACATACATGGTCAAAGCATAGCTCAAGTAAAGACTTTCCTGCACCCTAGTGGCGAAAACTAGAACTGTGAGAAATGTTTCTAAAAATTTCTGAGAGATGGTATAAACATATAGTAACGCATTCTCGACGATCGCATCATTTACTTCCATACTGTTTTGAGTTCAATACCAAAACGTCACAGTCACGTCCATATCGCGAAAGGCGCATAGGCGTGTTGACGTGACTGTTGCGTCGATACTGCTCAATGGGTTAAATTGTAATTTTGTGTATGTCGCCCCAACCGATCGTTTCTTTGAATCAGTGATTCCTTGAATCACACAGCTATTTTTAGGGTAAATTATCTGGTCATTATTTATTTTTTCCTTCCTGAATATAGATATATCTGCCCCTGTGTCGACGATCAGCGCGCATGTTGTGCCACACATGTCAACATATGCTTTGACGAAATTTGAAAATGACAGATTTAATGTGTATATTCTCGGGCGGTTCCGATCACCTCCCCCAACCGTATCTCCTCTAACTCCGGTTGGGGGGATTGGTATTCCCCCGATTCCTGAATATGTTGGACCCTTCTTGGCTGACTCCTATTGTTGTTGTCCTGAAATCCGTTGTTCCGGTAGCTACTATTACTGTAGTTGCTACTGCCTCCTGTTCTCGAATAGTTTCGCTGCTGATTATTATAATTATTCCGATGTCCTTGGCCTTGGTTAAACCCATTATGGTTCTGATTGTTGCTTCTTTGGAACCATTGGTTTCTCGGTCTATAATTCTGCTGCAGATGCCTACTCATGGTGTTTCCTTGCCTTCTGTACTGAAAATTCTGCTGTGACCTGCCATTTGGTCGTGCATGGTAGTGGAGTATGCTGCTGCTGGGCTGCGGTTTGTCTACCGTGATTGCCTTTGCGGTGACTTCAGACAATGTATTATGCGTTCCTGCCCTTATTATTATGGCTGTTTCGGAACTTGCCACATTATTCGTAAATGCCTGAATTGCAAACTTCTCCGCTAGTCTTTCTGCCGCTTCTCCAACTGCTACTTTTTCTGCTATGAACGCCCGTGCAAGTTGACTTGACAGACTCTCTATTTGATTCGCAAAGTCTACCATCTTCTTATTTCCCTGTTGGCAAGTTTTCAATTGTGCCATCACGGCATCTGAGGACAGCTTCGTTGAGAATTTTTCTAGTAATTTAGCCTTTATTTGCGCTACCGTGGATACTTCATTAGTTATGACATATTTTGCTTTGCCTGTAATACGCGTTTTTATAAATTTTATCATTACATTCTTGTTTTCTGCTTCCGTCAGGTCGTCTAACAATTCCATCGACCCTATAAATGCTTCTGTTTCCTCATGCTTCCCCGAATAGGGTTGTAATAGCGAGGTCGCCGTTTTTATGTCGAATCCCATTTTTACTTTATGTGTTTCTACTTTTGATCCTGCCTCGTGCTCCTTCAGAACTTCTTCTATTCTTGCTATTGTCGTTCTTATATCGCTAAATATTTTCTTTATTTCTACTGCAACCTGATGTTCCACTATTTCGCCATCAACTTTCTTTGCTTTATCAAATAAATCGTTTATTTTCTGCCGTTTTTCTTTTATTGTTTTTTCGCCGTAAGGCCTTGCTTTACTTTTTATTGCGTTTGCTAATATTGTTTGGAGCTCCTCCTTGATCTCCTCTAGCGTCTCCATTGACACCTACACATTAATTTGAGCTGGCACATTGGTATATCTTTTCCGTAGGCTCCTCCTGTGGTGTCGGTATAAATTGTATATTAACTCAATAAATTTTATTGCCGCAATTATTGACAAGAGTATGACCATATGGTCGTTTTTAATGCTCACTGTGTCGTTCACTATGACATTGTTTATGATTTCCCCGTTGCTATCGCTTTTCACTGACTTCGTGTTACCCATCTTGGATATACTGAAACTGTTTTCAATCCCAAAGCAAAAAAAAAAAAAAAATTTTAATCCCTGCTATTTTATTGATACTCAAAATTGTCTCTTATATTCTTTATTTATTTATCCTCATCACCTTTATTCACATCATTTATCTCCCTAATATATTTAATTCCTAATTTCACTACCTATTCGCCTAACATTTCCTATTTTTTAAGTTTTTTAATTCCAACTTCCTAATTTCTACCATCCTTTGGTATCGCTGCTTCTCTTCTTGTGTCTTCACTGTAGACTCGATTTTCTTTAGATCCCTGATGCTCCTTCGTAATTTTTCCCGTTTTCCTCCTCTTGTTGGCTTCTGCGGCTGCTCCCTTGCTTTTTTCGCCTGTCGTCTTGCCTCTACTTTCCTCCTGTATTCTTCAATCGTTATTGGTTTTGGCCCCTGGTTTGGACCTGGAACAGTGTCTCTTTCCTCCTTTGTCGCTCTCTTTGGTTCAATCGAGATCCTCGGAATGGGTACCCCTGCTGGATATAACGTCAATGCCTCGATGTTCGCCTCCGGCTGTCGGTATTTCTCCGCAAGCTTGAACAATCTCTGGAATCCACGGTCGATATCTGGGTCCGCAGATGTCACGGTCGCCATGTGATGATGGGATGCGCCCCTCGCAACAGTATGCTTGTAAAAGCTAGGCTCTGATCGTTGGTGTTTGGCCGCTTGAAAAGCTGGCTCTGGGAGAGGTCTCTTTTGGCCGCTTGAAAAAGCTGGCTCTAGGAGTGGTTTCTTGGCCGCTTGAAAAGCTGGCTCTGGGCGAGGGTTCCAGAAAGTAAACGCTTGAAAGGTTCGATCTAGACTCGCTGTTTATTCTAAATTTCTTCCTAAATTTATACATCGTTACTTATCCCTACTCCTTACGTAAATTAATTTTCCTATGCTTACGCTAGTTGTTACACATGTCGTAAGTGACCCTTTTCCCAATCATAAATCATCAATTATTATTATTCGCATGCGCAATGACTTCACTTCCCGATATTGCATTTAATTGCACATCTTGCAATTTTGTGTGAACCATGCCAACCGAAACTTGACCTCGGCTTAGCACATGGCCGAGCCGGTAAGTGCATGCCGCATGGTGCTCGTTGTTTACGGTGGTGTCATGTGTTTATGTGTTTTTGTTTACCTCGACCGGCAACAAACTTAATTGCTTTAGGGTTGACGATCTTTTTGTTTACCATGGTTTCCATGGTGATCGTCACCTTCATGAATTGCTCGTCAAGTGTAAATCAAAACTATATGACGCATTGTAAAATTGTATCACACAACCACATTCTCAAATTGAGATTGTGTGAAAGCATTTCAAAGCTCTCTCCTGCTTTTTATACACTGTTAATTTTGGTGACGTCACCTGTCATGTAAAAGTGAAGCCACATGGCAAAATGACTTCAAATTTACAGTGTACCTGAAAACAAAGTACAAAGAAACATATTCCTGCTCGCATGACGGCCGGCGGCCGAATGATGCGCTCTCGACTGGAAAGCTCCTCGTGTACATATTCAAAGCTCTAAAAGCTGGAGTGCCGGCGGGCATAGGCCTGCCCATCTAATAATACTAATACTAATACTAATTTTCTAAAGTATTTCTAAATTGTCTGGTAATCTATTTTTTTGCTGTTTGATTATTTCTACAATAAAATTTACACAAGTATTTCTGATTTCATTTTGTTTGTTTAAACTTAATTTCTTTAACCCCATCAACCCCAAGTTTGATGCCAGCAATTCAGGTCCCTACCTATGATGTATTTATCATGTAAACGCGTTAGGATTCTGATGTCCAATTTGAGTAGATTTTTGATCCGCTGGCTCCATCTGCCTCCAGGAAAATACACACAGATGGCTTGTAGGGATGTATTTTCTTCAATTTCTAATTCTACGCGTATAGTTTCAGTGATATTTGTTTTTATAGGCGACTAGCAGGTGTCTACCCGGTTACACCCGGGTCGGTGAAAATCATAGTATAATGTACATCAGATTACATTTTGAATTTACAATTACCCCATAACGCGACGTACCTGTATTATATATAATGTTGCCGAGGAAATATCGAACCAGCCCTCATAAGTGGGTCCCTTTTCGTTCCTCTTTCAAAGCTGGCCCAGGTCAGTGGCTGTGCACAGTGGTGCAGAGATTCCTTACCCCGGAACGCCTCGTCAACTCGAAAATTTGCTCTATGGTAACCTGTCGCATGTCCTCGACCAAAGGATGACTTGTGACGGTCTACTGAATCCTCGAAATCGCCGGACATACACATTTATTTATTTTGAATAATTTCATCTAAGAACAGATTACTAAACAGTATACATAAATCAAAAAGAAAAATGTAAAATAAAAAATTAATGAAAAACAAAAAAAAAAACAATAAAGCTATAGGTAGGGAAACTCAGAATAACTAAGAATAACAAGAACAACCCTAACCAAGCCGACTTTTCAGCAGATTTCTATTTAAATGAAAATCAATCTCAGAGTAGTGGAGATTGAACGAGCGTGACATCGTTGATAAAGGTTTATTATAACCATAGTTAGTTCGATGCTGACGGAGATGTAAAAAATCACGGGACCTCAAGGAACGCGCAGGAACAGAAATATTGAAAGCGGCCAGCAATTCAGGGGAATCAATGATACCTTGAAGGCAATTAAAAGCAAACAAAATACCGGCAATATTCCTTCTGTGCTCTAAAGATGACAGATCAATAAGTTTGAGGCGATCTGAATAAGGAGGGAGATGAAACGGATCTTCCCAAGGCAAACCACGGAGAGCAAATCGCAAAAACCTACGCTGCACAGCCTCAATCCTTTTAATATAGCAGTCATAAAAGGGGGACCAAATAGGACTGGCATATTCAAGGATCGGACGGACAAACGTGCAATAAAGGAGCTTCGAGATGAAGGGATCGTCAAACTCCTTTGACCATCGCCTCACAAATCCAAGCGTTGAGCAAGCACGGCCAATCACAGATTCAATGTGGTCGTCAAAAGAAAATTGAGAATTAATAATAACACCCAGATCTTTTGTTTTGTCAAGTCTGCTAAGACGCAGCCCACTAACAGAATAGTCGAAAAGGAACGGATTCCTTTTACGGGAGAAGGACATACAGGTACACTTTGAAACATTCAGGGGAAGTTGATTGGCAATGCACCATTGATGGAAAGCATCCAAGTCAGAATTTAAAAGAAGACAGTCAAGTTCATTATGAATAGTACGAAAAATTTTCGTATCGTCAGCATAACATAAAATATTGGAATGCTTCAAAATGAGGGAAATGTCATTGATGTAAATGACAAAGAGAAGTGGGCCAAGATGGCTGCCTTGAGGAACACCAGATGTGTTGATCAAAGGCTCCGATAGAACACCACGAAAGCAGACACGTTGCGTACGATCAGAAAGGTACGAAGAAATCCAATCCACAAAAAATCTGGGAAACCCAAGCAAAGAGAGTTTCTGCACAAGAATCCTGTGATTAATCTTGTCAAACGCCTTGCTGAAATCAGTGAAAATGCAGTCAACCTGATTCCCCGCTTCAATAGCGGACAAACACAAATCAGAGAACACAGCGAGATTCGTTGTAGTCGATCTACCCTTCATAAGCCCATGTTGACACGGTGAAAGGAAAGATTTGGAGTGAAAATACAGGACATCACACACCAAAGAATCAAAAAGCTTTGCAATGGGACACAGATTGGCCACAGGCCGATAATTAGCAACATCAAATTTTGAACCCTTTTTGTGTAAGGGAGTAATAATCGATTGCTTCCAATGTTGCGGGAAAACACCAACAGAAAGTGAAAAATTAAACAAATAACACAGGACAGGAGCAATTTCTAGGCCGCAACGTTTTAAAAAACAGGACGGAATACCATCAGAGCTCATCGAAAAAGATTCAGTTATTTTAGCAATACGTTCAAGAACGATATTGTCATTAAAAATAAGATCTTTAATCGTCAGAGAGGTCGGCGGAAGCCACGTCAAGTGATCAAAATCATTACAGCTACTATCACAGGAAATATCACAGAAGGCTGCTTTGAAAAAATCAGCAAAAAGGTTAGCAATAACCAAAGAATCGGAGCTCTTGATGGACTCAAAAAACAAGGAAGACGGGTAACCATCAGAGGAACGTTTTACATTGACAAACCGCCAAAAAAGCTTAGAATTATTGCGAAGGCCTAGTTTGATACTGGCAACATAATCAGAATACGAGGACCTAACAGCAGTGATAAAAAGATTGCGGAGATTCAAATATTCTAAATAATCATCCTCAATGCGAGAGGAACAATAAACCTTCCAAGCCTTACTTTTAAGATTTCTCAAGTGCCTTACCGAAGAGTTGAGCCAGGGTTGGAAGGAACCAGAGGTAGAGTATGTAGACCTCTTAACAGGGACAAGAAGAGCAAAGCAAGTGGAGATAATGTTATAGAATGAGGTAACAGCAGAATTAATATCACGCTCGTTCAGAACCACCCCCCAATCACAAGTAGATAACCACTGACCAATCGCAGAGAAGTCAGCTTTTACAAAATCATAAAAAATGTTGCACGGAAAAGATGAAACATATAGAATAGGCTCAAACGAAAAAACCAGAAACAAAGCAGGATGATGATTACATTCAGGCAGCAACGGGTCCAAGCAGCGTTTAACCATCGTAGATGCAGGATCAGATGAGAAAACGAGATCAAGATACCTGTTATTCCCGTTGGCGACTGCGTTGCACTGTGACAAGCCTGAAGATGCCATGTTATCCAGGAATGAGGAAACATGGCAAGGACCAACGCACGTAGGCAGCATCGAAACAGCATCTTCAGAAGGGCTCCAGCTAACAGACGGGAGGTTGAAATCGCCAACCACCAGAATTTCGTCAGATGTACTTATGTCGTTAGAAAGACCGTCAAAAAATGAAGACAAACTGTCATAAATACCAGAGGCCGAATTCGGAGGGATGTAGACTGTGACGATGAAAATATTTTTGAGCCTCAGATGAACAACCACACAGACGAGCTCCAGATCAAGCAGATGAGAAGTGTCGACAATCTCACACGAAAAGTCCCGACGCACGGCACACAAGACTCCTCCGCCAACAGGTGCACCAAGAGCAGAAAAGCGGTCACGCCGGAAGACACAGTAGTCAGAGCTAAAAAGCTCGGAATCCTCGAAACCTCCACAAAGCCAAGTTTCAGTCAAACAGACGACGTCAAAGATTGATTTCGAAGAATTCAAAAAGAGATGAGATGTTTTAGTCCTTAATCCAGTTACGTTACCATAATAGATACTGACTTCGCTGATGAGTTTTTTGAATATTTAGGAACAGTAGAAGCAACCTTGCGATTAACGGCTGAGCGGCGTCTAGGAATGAATTCACGTGCAATAGCACCATTAGGCCACCAAGATGCCAGAGTAATTTTTTCAAACAGAGGATCAGGAACCACCAATTTGAAAGAAGCCGAAAACGAATCAGCGCCGTTGCGCGGTTTGTCAATACGCACACAAGATATGCAGTCGGAAGAAATATCCAGCTGCTTAGCAATATGACGCGCAACATCATCAGATGAGGTGTCCGGATGAAGACGGGAAACGAAGACAGATCTAGGAGGCACGGCCGGACGTAAAGCCATAACAGGATCGGTGACAGAAGAGTCCACAAGCTGCTGCACGGTGATGATATCTGCCTGAGGAGAGGTAAAAAGGGGAACCACACCTGGTGACGCAGATGCAGGAGCATTAGAACGTTTACTTCTTTTGTTGTTAACAGTAGCCTTATTACGATGACGAGCGTTAAAACGATGAGCATCTCCAAGATTTGACGTGTCAGAATCAGTGACAGCCCGAGAAGTTCCCAAAGGCAAAGCTCCAGAGTGGGAAGTATTGTCATCCGCAGGCAGAGGTGCCGCAATAGAAGGGGAGCCACATCCAGGAACGCTTTCTGCAGACGAAGAACGCTCGGAAAGGGAGCCCATGCTCCCTGTAATACTTCCCAGCAGCTCAGAGTTCGACAAGATTTTGTCTGAGAAAGAGCCAAGGTCAATCTTTACTTGCGACATACTACGGCGAATATCCTCGACCATTGGAAGAACTGTAGTCGGCAACTCAGTCCCAGCGAAGACAGAATGAAGATCATCCACAGAACTTGACAAGACTGCTACCTTAGAGTGAAGTTGATGCGATTTATCCAACAGCGAAGTTGAATGCTCCAGAGATCGAGACACCACATCCAAAATGTTATCAACCTTGGCATTGAGTGACGACAAATCATCAATAACAGATTGGAAGCTGGCCCAGCTAGAGAGAACAGAATGCATACCAGATGTACTGCAGACTCTGGCTCCTCAAGTCATAGGCGACAGATCCCATCTTCAAAGATACCCACCCATCCTCTGAAGATGATCCACGAAACACGCATGCCTCGTAAATACTGAAATCAGCAATTTGATTGTTCCTCGCTCTCGCGATATGAATCTGTCAGCGGCCGATTTAGGCCCCAGACTAAGGCCCGCTATACACATTAGCTAAACAAAGAATATTTAATAATAAGAATGCGCACCTCGACGTCACTCCTGTCTGAATACGTTTTGACACTGTGTGTGTAACTGTCAAATCTGTAGAAATCGATGGCAACAATGTTGCAGTTGAGTGAGGGAGAAAAGCAAAAACCGCCAGACGCACAGGATAGTTCATATTTGGAGCAATTTTAAGATTATTTTGAAAAGTTTTACATTTTGTAAAATATTTATTTTTTCTCGTATTTTAATTTGAAAATCAAGTGAAGAAAATAATTGTGCCAGTGATTAAAACAGCTGTATATAAATAAATTCTTTTCAATTTATTTACGAAATAATTAATTACACCATGATATTGTTGACTCTAATCAACTTTCGATTGAAAATAACCATTAACTGGTTTAACTATTACGGTCCCTGAAATAATAACAGAAATAAAACACAGAGCTGTTGTAGTTGAAGATTATGTTTATTTGTATTCATCATCAGTTACAATTTTAGTTTACCTGAAGTTAAGATTTTAAGTTGATGACGTCAGCTGTATCTACTACCTGTGACTAATTGTCCGTTAAGGTGACGTCGCGATGGCAAGATTTGTATGAGGTTTGTTGTGTGTAGTTGGGCGAACGTGGATTTTCTATAAAATACATAATGGTAATAATTTAGAATGTATCAAATTCATAATTAGATAAAACCATCAGATTGTTCCGATAAACAAAAAAATAATTTTTGTTGAATGAACTTCTCATCCTTTGGTATCTCTTTTGAAAAAATAAGCAAAACAAAAAACAAGTTTTATAAATTTTACAAATTAAGATAAAACATAAAACCATCAGATTGTTTCGATAAGCAAAAAATTGATATTCTTGCATGAACTTATCATCATTTGGTATCATTTTGGAAAAAATAAAAAAAATAAGAAAAATAAAATCAAGTGTTAAAATGAAAAAAAAAAAAAAACAAATAAATTAACAAATATATTACAAAATAAAAATGAAGAATGAAGGCGTTCCAATTTTATTCTACCCAAGCCCCCGCCCCCCGCCTCATAATTTTACAAATTCTAACAAGACTGGGGAATACTATCTTTGAAGTATGAAAATGGAATGTGTCTTAATTCCTCTTAACGCCTATAAATGCTTAACTGTAAGAATTTTATTGGCGACATTTAACCCACTAAACTGCTTATTAAAATTTTTTAAAATATAATAAATTCTAACCCTAATATATAATCTCACAAGATAATCTCTGTCCTGCCTATCACAACAATTGTAACTAAATTCTTCTCTAAGTATATCTAACATTTTAAATTCTATATCTTTCTCTAAACATATTCTGTCAAAATTTGCACAGAATACGTTTTTTAATCTACCTAAATTCTCCATAAACAAACTACTAGGCACAACTAATTTTCCATTTTCATACTCTTTAAATTCTGTGAGCAAGGATAAGGCATCAAAATCTGAATTTATAGTTTGAGTGCACTTATGCTGTTCCCTATACTTTTTAAGAAGCCATCCCCCGAAGTACGTAAAGGCATTCTTACCTACAAAATCGAAGGTTTCATAATCAGGGTCTACGAGAAAGGGTGATTTGTTCAAATCAAGACACGGTGTAGTATCAAAGCACGAAATATTTAAATTAACGCAATCCGATTCAAATGATTCGTGCGATTCACAATTTCCATTTTATACTACTTCTCCCATATACTGCACAGAAAACGATCTCTTAAAAGCGCAGCCAAATTGATATGGGGTTGATGAGTGCGAATTGCCGCCACGTCTTCTTAAAGTTGCAAACGCGTTTTCTAACACGTCTTGATTCAGGTTTCGCGTTAGAAGAAAAGAAATGGAGTCTGAGTTTAACTCAGCGAATCAAAGTTTGAGGGCCTTAATATTTTGAAGCCAGCCATCTAAAAATTTCATTTGCCTAGTGATATTTTTGTCCTTATAAAAAAATTGCAAATGTTCAATTAGACTTTTCATTTCCTGAAGAAAGTCTAACTGGTACCCAGCCCCGGAAAACGCACACCTAAACTTCTTTTTATCGCGAACCTTTGAAGAATTGAAAAGATCAAACAATTTGTCGAACTTCTCAATTACTTCTGCGGTATTGACAGCTGTTGGGGATGCTTCATTCGCACTGGCGAGAAAATATAAACTTGCAGATACTGAGGAGCTAATCGCCTGCGCTGCAAATTTGACCCTCATTTTGTCAAAAGTATTAGGCAGAACATGTTGCTTTTTTAGCTTAGGAGCTAGTTTAAACGGTTGGGTTGAGTCACGACGATATAAATCACAAACATCAAGCCACCGAGCGCGTTTGCAACCGTCGAAAACAATCTCGTATTTAACGAAATTCCGCCAGAAAGACTTCAAAAGATGCGGAGTGTCAAACATATAAAAAAATTTGTGCCCTTGGGCGAAGAAGTAAGGGAATTCCTTAGATATACTAAGGCGATTAGTTAGACTATTAAAATTAGCACCTTGATCTGAAACTATAAGTCTTGATGTCAGTTCAACTTCAAGTAAATGTTTGACGCAGTCGTTAATACATTTCATTATAAGGTTTGCGGCACATGGAGAATGGACTGAATAATATCCGACCAAGTGATTGTAACGGTGCGTTATCCCTCGAACCATTACAACTAAGTTATACTTGGCGGGTAATCGCGTTTTGTAGACCCCGTTGTCTTCTAAGCCAATTATCTCCCCAGTACTTCTATTTAAAAATAAATTTGTTTTGAGAGATAATTCGTCAATGCATATTAAACAATTGCGCGCCATATCTCCAAAACAATTAATTTTTAATCTGAGGGCTTTACATAAAATTTCGTGCAGGCCGGGACTAGAAGGCCAATCTTTAATAAAACGAGTCAATGTATGTCGCGAAGGTAAAAGCATTCTCTTGGCAATGAAAGAATATGCAGACGGGGACAAGAAATAAATCGAAAGACTGAACTGTTTTAATTCCACGGTATACCTGAAGCCCTTTTTTGTCCTAGAGAAATTAGATAAGTTGGCCTGAACCAATGCGAGCAAATTTGGAGGCAGAATTCTTTGGCATTTTTGCAAAAAAAAGAAATCACTATTGCAAAATGCCACCTGTCTATTTAAATTATCGTTTTGTTTTTTTTAATTTTTCTATTTCTAGAAGTGCAGCAGCAAGCGCAGGGTTTTCAATATTATCATTATTGACCTCTACTGTCTGCTCTTCCTTATCCTGAACCCAGCGCGACGTTCCTTCACCCCGTGAAATTCCGTTTTCCCTCTCTTGTAACCCGACGGCCCATCCCACAATAGGATCTTGCCTATGCAGATCCCCACCTGAAGTCCCTTCACCCCATGGATTTTGAATTGCCCTCGCCCACGATTCTGCTCGTTCTTCTACGATGCATTTAGGAATCGCGTTTTTTTTCAAACATCCATTTACTCCAAACATTTCCTTGCTGAAATGTTTAGAGCAGACCCTCAAATCCTGAGACAATTTTTGGTTTACCAACTCAGTCAGGCCTAAGCTGGTCAACCATACGTCCCTCCCGCAAAGAGAAAATAATGTTCTACATTACGATGTCAAATTTTGTTCAGATAAGGTATATTGAAATGTACTTCGCCAATAACGTTCCCGGACAAATTATATTTCGACAGAAAAATAAACAGATGTTTCTATCATTATGTTTTATATTATGGCTTTACAGCAATATTAACGAAATAAAATTTGGTGTTTTATTCATGTATTATATTTTGAACCTGTGGTTTTGTTTTGCATCTACTTTTCTTGTAGAATCGCAGCATAAACATTGTAACCTATAGAAATTGAAATTACCTTTTAAACAAAGAAACTCGATTAGTTGCAATAACCAGCGTTATATTCGAAACCCTTTAAAAATAAAAATTCAAATTGAATATATAATTTTTTTAAAAATTGAAACTGTTAGTATATTTTTAATTAAAAATTAATAACTATTACCCTTTTAACCAGGCATAAAAGTAAGCAACGTAAGTTAAATAACAATAAAACTATAAAACACAAATATTACGTGCGTACCACACCGTATGTATACACCTACTAAATGGAATCAAATTTAATTACAATGTTATAATAATGAACTTATAGTAGGAGAGACGGTGACACAAAAGCCTCGGTCATCTGTTAGAAGGGAACTTTACCAATCTCAGGTAGACTTAGTCTTTGGTGAACCCAGTAACATGTAGGTTGGTGGGCGTAGTGGAGCAGGGCCTGAAAAGGAAGGTCATTTCGGGTCCTTCAAAAAACGACTTTTTCGCTCATAAGTTAGAGATTTTTTTTTTTTTTTAAATAAAAGATATGAATGTTCCCATTCCAATGTGCGAAAGGTTGGCGGCATTTTTCCCCTCCTTCCCCTTGCCAGCCGCACATGAAAATGCACGTGGGAAGGCAAAACCTACCCCATGTGTTAGAGGGATGAAAAAAAAAGAAAATGAAAGATTTGCATTTTCTCTTTCATTTTGCAGTGGGTTGGCAGTGGGTTGGCGGCCTTTTCGCCGTTAGAAACAAAATTACCGCCGCCTTCAAAAATGCCTTTTCTCGCTATGGGAAACAGCTATCTTCGTACGAAATGCATTGTTCTACAATCAAAATTATCCAATGAATTCATAAATTCGTTTAATTAACTATTGCACCATTAACAGATGAACAGTAAATTATTCTATTACTCGTTAATAATTGGGGTAGATCAGAGAAAGTATATTTTACATTTTATGTGATGAAATGAGCACGCAGAGTGATAAATACGTTTTCCATACGACTTTATTTCTTTAAAAAACCCCGAAGTAGCGAACGCCTGCAAGAATTTACACCGAATAGTTAAAAGAACATTCTTTTCCGATCAATTCTGCTCGTTTGCTGCTCTGAGAGATAAAATTCTATCGCATTCATAGAATAGAATAGATTCACCAAATTCGTTGCATTTCGCACTTTCCAAGGAATTTTTCCGCATCCGCAGAGAGTTATTCAAGTGTTCAAATCAGTTCAGTTTCCAGTTACTTTAGTTTCTGAACGCATAGAGTGCAG
>CAUJAV010000039.1:0-14547 GCA_963082835.1 Leptogaster cylindrica | reverse complement strand
AAACTTAAGGAATCCAATATCAACATGGTTTCGAATATCACCACTCTTCGTGCAGGCATAAACATTCCCGGCTACCAACATATCCTTAGTTTTCGACGCCAAGTCTACATACCGCCCACTGATATCGATAAACTGCCGCCATCATGGAAAATCGAATACGAAGGAACTTCTTACTGGATATACCCCTCACAAGAAACCCTCCTATGCTTCATCTGCAAAGAAGAAGGACACATAGCCAAAGTTTGTCCCACTATCAATGCAACCGCTGCCGGATCACAACTTAAAATAAACCACAGTTCAGCAAACGCGAGTGCAGTGAACAAAAATACTCCTAATCACGTCTCTCATCCAATCAAAGAAATTCAATCACAATCACCTGCTCTCAAACCCTCACCGAATGTACAAGAACCTCCGAAGGCAACAGACCCCACCTTATTTAGCAAACGACCACTCTCGGAAACGTCATCCGACACGACAAAAAATGAAAATAGCTTCCTTAAACCACTACCTAACCCCTTGCAATCTCAAAAGAAACGGAAAACCACCAATACCCTTCAAACTACACCTGACACGGACACTACCTCTCTACCTGAAATTGAAGCGGAGATCAATCGAAATCCGAGTGAATTCCAATACAGTTACTCCCTACTAATGAGCTTCTTAAAAAAAACATTTGGTCAAGAGGATATTAGCAAAACAATAGCAGAGCTCAGCCTGCAACCCACAGCATTAGCACTAATGATGAGAAAATTATATCCATCACTTGCTTCGAGGAAACAAAAGAACCGATTTACAAGAATCATCAAGAAACTCGAAACAGGAATCCTATCAGCATATGAATCAACCGACGGCGACTTGACAGATGTAAGTTCCGAATTTGATAACGAATACTAACTCACATTAACTAAAAACACAAAATGCGTATACTACAATGGAATGTTAACGGATATTACGCCAGGCGTGAACATCTTCAAATCCTACAATCACAAACACCATTCGACATACTTTGCTTACAAGAAACCAATTTTAAAAACAATCACTACGCCAGGATCACAGGATATAACATCGCATTTAAAAACAGAACCGATTGCGAGCGTGCTAGCGGCGGTGTAGCGATATACGTAGCAGACCACTATAAATTTCAAGTAATCACACTCCAGTCCGAGCTCGAGGCTATTGCAATAAGGATTCTATCTAGCACACCTACTACCATATGCAATATATACCTTCCAAACCGTCAAAACTTCAATAAAACAACTCTTGAAGAGCTCCTAGAACAATTACCATCACCTGCTATCATGTTAGGCGATTTTAATAGTCACAGTCCACTCTGGGGGTCACCTCGAACCGATTCCCGTGGAAAAATAATTGAGAAGTTTGCAGAAAGCAATGACAACATCATCCTCATGAACGATGGATCGTGCACCCACTTTAATGGTAGTAACGGGCACCAAAGTGCAATCGACCTCTCTTTCATTAGTACTAGCTCTGCTCCCTTCTATTCCTGGACAACCATGAAAGATCCTTGTGGTAGTGATCACCATCCTATCATAATAGAAGACACTAGACTAAATCCCTCCAACCCTTCCAAGTCCTCACAAAAATATCCCAAGTGGATTTTAAACCAAGCCGACTGGCCCTTATTTCATAGACATTTAACAGAATCATATAAGGAGCTTATAAAACCACAATCTTTTCAATCCTATCCGATCGACGCCATCCTATATAATCTTCAGTCGATAATTATCAAAGCTGCCCAGACCTCAATCCCTAAAACTTCCAGCCACATAGGAAAGAGACACGTCCCATGGTGGAACCCTAACTGCCAAATCAAAATTAAAGAGGCCAAGAAAGCTTATCGACACTTCACAAAACACAAAACTGTTGAAAATAGAATCACCTTCAAAATTAAAAGAGCCAGTTCCAGAAGAGCCATCAAAGAAGCCAAAAGTGATTACTATCGACAATTCTCATCCTCATTGACCTCTCAAACACCAGTCACACTAGTTTGGGATAAAATTAGACAAATAGCGGGAACTGGACGAGCGTGGCATACATATCGTCTTAACATAAACGATTCAATAACAACTGATCCCCTCACCATTGCGAACAAATTGGCAGAAAGTTTCGCAGCAAACTCATCAGATAACAATTACTCGGATAAATTCACAAGCCACCGAAGCAAACACAATGTTAACAACAGTAATGCAAGCTATAACCTTGACCCAATAAACAAACCCTTCAGTTCAAATGAGCTACGCATCGCTATATCAAACTCCCGAAGTACCAGCCCTGGACCAGACGACATACCAAATGCCTTCATAAAACATCTACCTAAACACTTATTGGAACACCTGTTAGCTCTATACAATTTCATCTGGACTGAACAACGCTTCCCTGAAATATGGAAAGAAGCTATCGTAATTCCTATCCCCAAAACCAACAAAGACCACACAATAAGCACAAATTATAGGCCTATATCGTTAACTTGCAACCTCTGCAAATTATTGGAAAAAATGGTCTGCAACCGCCTTAGATGGAGGCTCGAAACCGAAAACCTAATTTCTCCATTTCAATTTGGCTGCCGTAATATGAGATCAACCACAGATGTCCTTGTAAACCTCGAATCTGATATATGCGATGCACTAGCTTCAAAATTACACATCATAATGGTTTCCCTTGACATCGAAAAAGCCTACGAAATGACCTGGGCCCACGGTGTCATAACACAGCTTAAAAAAATGGGATTTTCCGGAAACATAGTAAGCTTTATTCAAAACTTTTTAACTGAAAGGAAAATAAACGTTCGAATCGGTAACACAATGTCCAACAAATACTCCTTGGATAACGGACTGCCGCAAGGATCCGTTCTTAGTGTTCTCTTATTTCTTATAGCCATAAATCCGGCGCTCAAATGCATCAAAGCACCTCTGAAACATTACACATATGTCGACGACATAACGTTTTTATGCGCCGGCGGCAACATAAACGTAACACTCAAATCAGCCCAAGAAACCTTAAATGCCCTTCAAAGCTGGGCTGATACTACCGGATTCAGGTTCTCTGCGGCAAAATCCGAATTCATGGTAATAAAACGGGGGCAACAGATCACAAATATTGACTCCCCCCTCATGTTCAACAACCAACCTATAACAAGAGTTCATACCATCAAAATCCTCGGACTGATCATCGATAACAAGGCATCATGGACCCCTCATATAAGAAAGTTAAAAACTGATTGCAGCAAGCGACTGAACATATTAAGAGTCCTGTCATCGATCCGCTGGGGGGCTAACTCTAATGTATTGCTTTCAATCTACAAATCTCTAATTCGATCCAAATTAGACTACGGCGCAATTATTTACGATTCTGCTAATACTTCAGTTATCAAAAAACTGAATCATATCCAAAACACAGCCCTTCGACTATGTTTGGGTGCCTTCCGAACTAGTCCAGCTCATAGCCTCCTCGCCGAAACTGGTGAAGCCCCTCTTCAACTAAGAAGGCAAGAACTATGCCTTAAGTATGCGGCCACTATATCTACAACTCCCAGCAACCCAGCAAGCCATAACACGTTCAAAAGCTACAAAACACTACAATTCACAACTATGAGCCGACTACCCAAACCACTTCGAGTTCGAATCGAAGTTTACAGTCAAGGTTTGAACATCAAACTACCCCCAATCTACAACAGAAGTTTAAGTCCCCAACCACCGTGGAACAAACAACATACATTGGTAGACTGCACGCTCCACAAGCATAATCGCACTGAGACTGCGCCAGCTACATACCAGACACACTTCCACGAATTACTTAGCAAATACCCGGAATTCGAACACTATTACACCGACGGATCTATCATTAACAATCGCTCGGGATATGCAATTGTTTCTAACAATCAGATCATCGAAAGTCATCAATTACTGGAACACTGCTCTATATTCACCTGTGAAGCTTTCGCAATACATAACACCATAGCCAACATTATCCAAAGGAAAAAAAACATCAAAAACATTATTTTCACGGACTCACTTTCCTGTGTTAAAGCCATCAAGAACCAAGTCTGCACACACCCTCTTGTGCAAAAGATACAAGTGCAGCTGGAACAGGCCAGACGTAACGACTTTAAGATAATTATATGCTGGGTACCAGCACACCAAGGTATTCAAGGCAATGAACAAGCAGACGACTCTGCGAAAAAGGCCACCGAACTGAGCATACATCCCCACTCAAAAATTACAATTCATGAAGCAAAACTCCTGATTCGTACAAGGACCACACAGTACTGGGACCATAAATGGCGACAACTACCCCCGTCCCACCTACACTCGGTACGCGGCAATATTTTGGAAGCATACCCAAACCTACCCAGGCCCCACCAATGCATCATTTCAAGACTACGTATTGGACACACTAACCTCAGCCATATACACGTTATTACAGGGACAGACCCCAACACTTGCCCTCGGTGCGGCATGAGGGCCACTACCAAACACATCCTGCTTGAGTGCAATAACTTCAATCGAGACAGGAGCAAAGTAAACCTCCCAGAAACATTGCCCCTCATGCTAAACGAACCGAAACACTGCAACAGTGTCATCAAATTCCTTAAGAATATTGGTTTGTACAGGAATATATAATTACAACCATAGTGGTCGCTAATAACCCTAGCAGTTCTAAAGCGACCTTTAAACAAATTATTTAAAAAAAAAAAAAAAAAAAACAATAAATAAAAACGTAAAGTGCTAAATTTAAATGGTGAACCCATCCAAAGATAAAAACAATTAAAATGCGCCGTTCAAGTTAAGTTTGCACATGGCAATCACGCATATATGTTTTTAATTTAATTTTGGTACCACGAAATAACTCATATCGAAATAACTCACATAGGAGTTATTTCGGTTTCAAAGCGAAATAAGTCATATGGTCATATGACTTATTGCGGATTAAAACGAAATAATGTCATGTAGTACATTTGTCTCATATGAGTTATTTCGTTTTTCCCATCCTCCAGTGACACAGTCCAATCGTATTACTGCCAATAGGTCGATAGATAGTCTGCAGTCTGCGCTTACCGGCTTACCCTTAAAGCAGATGAAAATCTTTGCGTGAGCAATGTTAACGAAAACACTAAAATGGAAGGAGGTAGAAGTGGTAATGACGACATTAAGCGACCTTAATTTATACAATCAAAGATCATATAAACTACGAGATACACATTGAGGGCTCTGACTTCCCGAGCGCTTGGGATGTAATATCGCATATTCGCATCCCACAACATGCTGCGTACATTTGTATCTAATATCGCATCCCACAACATATTGCGTACACATTTCTGTCTAATATCGTAGCCCTCAACATGCTATATTGTTCGTTATTATTTCCCTCCTGTTTTACTTTCTTATTTCCGCGATAAAAGAAAATCGAATTCATTTCTTAGTAGGTGATGTGTTGTGATCTGTCAATTTTTGTAAGCTTTTAAACATTAATTCTTCTGTTATATTATATATATCGGCGCAAATAGCCAAGGTGTGCCCGGTGCGTCAATGCTCCACAGATCAGGGGAACTGATTGTGAGAGAAGAAGAAGAAGAAGGTCGACAAGGCTGTCAAAGAAAGTAAAAAAGTGACAGGAGTTGATTAAAAAGGCATTATTCTCGTCTCGGTTTTTGGCCCCGTGAACTGTAGGGGAGCGGCGTACAATGTGCCTATAGTTTTGAGTTTAGAGCTTTTAAGGATATTTAAAGGAGGTTTAGATCAGGAGTGAAGGCATGAGTTGAAAGGAAATTTACTAAGCTTTGTTATTACAGAAGCAATCATTATTCAGTTGTAGATATTTTCGGAGATATAACCCAAAAACTGCGGGGACCTCTTTGCGCCACATTGCACGCACATGCGTACAATGTGGCGCACTATTAAAAGTGTAACATCTGCGTGGAAAAAAAAGTAAATACAATAGATTACGATACTTTTCAAAAATTTATTAGAATAATAGGTTAAGTATGTGAACAAATTGCAAAATTCTTGATCGGCTTAATCATTATAGTCGAAATCGCAATGAATGCAAATATAGAAACCAGTGGATATATTAGCACATTCCAAGTGCTTTTTCAGGTTTTCCTCGCCACTAGAAGGAAGGACAAAATATGTCGTAGCTAAAGGGGCAATAAAACATTTAAAAACCATACCTTCTTTGTCATTGAATAAACCTAATTAATGCGCCACTTTGTACGAACCGCGTGCGCCACATTGGAATTTTTCTGTTATTTTGAAAAATGATCGAAGTTATAAGAAAAATTGAAGATAATCCAAAATCAATTATGATGCTTAAAAGAGGATATTACAGTCAGTCTAGTGGGAGAAATTATTGATCACAATTCGAATGCGTATCAGACGCCTTTCAAAAATTTTTCTCCATTCAAATACAATGTAGCAGTAGTGAAATGAAAAGTATTTCATTTAAAGATTTTATGACTTTATCTCGGCATATTTAGGTATCGCGGTAAGAGATAAATTTCTGAATAAAGTATTTGCACCTGGCAGAATATCAAATTATCAGTGAAAGTATTACAATCATTGCCTGTTTAAGAGAAAGTCATGATAAGGCACATTCGAATGCGCATCATACACCTTTAAAAAAATGTTGTCATTTAAATGCAACAATGTTACATTAGTGAAATAAAAAGTACTTCATTTATTGATTTTACGACTTTATCTTTGATTCGACATATTCGGGTAACCGTAAGAAATTAATATCTTTAAAGTGATAAGTGAATGTCCAAATTTTTGTAATAACATATGCAAAATGGTTGCAAAGTCTGATCAGGACATTAAATTTGCGAACTCCACTTTCATATTCACAAGAAGAGTGTAAAGAAAGTAAACCCTTTCTCAAGAAGATAGCACGTGAAAGCCAAGCTCAAGTGTATATAAAAACCGTAGAATAAAATGTCATCATCACTAGGCTTCTAGCAACTCCTCCAACCAGATTGGATTAAACAGGTACATGCAACAGTGCAGCCTTAGCTCGATAGCTACGAAAAGTCTCAATTTAGAGTGCAAATTTTAATTGCTAGGTAAGCGTAATTTTGAATTAAACACAAACAATTGTTTAATTTTTGTAATTTTTCTTTTAGTTTCCTCAGTTTTCCTGCAAGCAGATTAACACGTAAGCATGGAGAATAAAAAGGTTAGGGTGATTTAAAAATTTTTCTATTTTTGTTTTGTTTAGATAAAGCAGACTTGAAAAAAATAAAAAACAAAACATACTATAATTATTGAGAGCTCTTTAGCTCTTTATTAAGTACATAGAGAGCTTTTTAGCTCTTTATTTAAAAATAAAAAACTTCAACAAACAGGTAACACTGAAAGAGGCGCTTTTGGAGGATAAGAATGCTGGACCGCGACCCCTTACTATAGAACAATATCGTGCCCGGCAGAGACAACCTGCGCCTCCTGTAGCTTCAGCAGAACCTACTGCCCCAAAACCGCTCCGTGGAGGGTTTTTCAATCGTATTCGCCGAGAGCTAATCGAGCTGAAGCGACTGGAGACAATCGCCCAAGGTCATAAAAGTGTATTTTTAATACTAAAATTCAAGAATTGCTAAATAAAAGACTTTTATATAAAAAAAATATTGCTAAGCAAAAACGTCAAATTAAGAACAAGAGCTCCCGAGCCGCGAGCTACGGGCAAAGAATATCTACAATAAGAAGGGTCACAAATGTCTGTACACGTTTCGAGTTGCGATTGTGTACAGCAAGCGTCATAGAAATAGATGGCAAGTGAATTACACTTTGTGAAAAGGGAAAGGAAATGTAGGCGTCACGTTTCAACCAATGAGTGCTCGTAAACAACACAGAACTTTAAGTTCTGCGCGCGAAACTTTAAAGTTCCGCTCGCGACGCTTTAAGTTCCGCTCGCGATGCTTTAAGTTCAGCCCGCGCAGATTAAAGTTCCGCTCGCCTTTAAAATTACATACATTACAAAAACAAAATGAAAGTTCATGAGCTGCGTTTGCATAGGATAAGGCGGTGGTTGTATATAATAAAGCGCTATCGAAGACAGCACCCCACATTTTAACAAGTAAGAGATAGTTCGAACTCTTTCTTTCTAAATCATATTTGACAGCATGATAGAATATACCTGCTTCCGCTTATGACGCGTTTTATTTTTTCTTTTTGGACAAAAATATACCCACACAAATATGCAGTAGAGTGACCCTTCTTATTGTAGATATTCTTTGCTACGGGTTTTTACTTGGCTCGCTCTTCGAGCCGGAGCTTTGTGACCGCCTCGGCTCCAGCTCGAGAGCCGGAGCTCGGGAGCTGGCTCGGGAGCCAGCTCCCAAGAGCCAGCTCCCGAGCCGGCTCCCGAGCTCCGGCTCGCAAAAGGAGCGGCTCCTCAATCGAGCTGCTTCTTTCGGCTCTAGAGCTCGAGCCATTTGATGGCTCTTGAAAAAACCGGCTCCGGCTCCGAGCCGGGAGGCCAAAATATAAGGAGCCACTCCAGGCGGCTCGCTCGCGAGCGGCTCTTTTTCGAGCTTTTACGTACCCTGGTTAGGTTACTATCTCGGTGTACTAATTAGAATTCATGTTTTTAACCACTGGCCACAATTCGATCAAAAATAATATTGTTTCTCCATTTGTGGCCATGGTGAGGGCCAAAATTGGAACACATACATAACCCCAGCTCTGGCCACTAAATATTTTTTTTTTTTTTAAACGACCTCGACCTTGAGAGGTCAACATTTTTAACCATGTCAGTTGTCATTATTCCATTTGCTTTTTAATTTAATTTCCTTTTATTAATTTTTTGTTTGTTTTAGATCGGTGTTCAATAAGTTTGATAAAGGCTGGGAACTGAGCATATAATGACTTCTTCAAGCCGAAAGGATGAAGTTAAAAGAAAATTGTTTAAGTACTCGCCACATAAAGTCTGTTTGGCTTTAGATTCTGTCAGAGGAGGTGTGAAAGTTCTTACTGTCAGCGGAACCTATAATGTTCCGCGAACCACCCTTAGACATAAGCTGTCTGGCAACGCTCCTGAAACGTCCGGACGTGTGGGACCACAAGCAGTTCTTGGGGAGAAAATCGAAAACGATCTCGTTGCTTGGATCAAAGAATGTGCTCGTGTTGGGTTCCCAATCAATAAGGACGGTCTATTGGACTCAGTAAAAAAACTTGTGGAAAAGAGAAATTTAAAAACACCCTTTATAAATAACAGACCGTCGAGGTCATGGTTTGAGGGATTTATGGCCAGACATCCTGATCTCAGCAGATTGCAGAAATACCGTACGTCTGACACAAAAAAAGTAGATATAAAAATTAATCAGCATTAAAAGAGCTACAATTTATCTGAAACGACTTTTTCAATACATCGAACCGTTCTCGAGATATTAGCTGAATTGAAAATTTTGGCAATCTTCGCGGGCATCTTCCATTTTGACCATGTTTCGAAGGTGCGATTTATGGCGATTTTGGAGGGGTGATTAAGGGCACTCTTAGCTATCATTTAAAAAAAAATCTCTCGTGTTGCAATTTTTTTGGGGCTTAGAACTAAAATGATTGCACTATAAACTCAAATGTGGCCAGAACTGGCACAAAAGTGTGGCCACAAATGGGTAAAATGTGGCACAATGGCTCCTTGTTGACTTTTTTTTTGCGTTTTTATTTATCTAACGTGTGATATGTAACAGGAAGGTTAGAATAATAAATTTTTGATGACTTGGTATGTGAATGAAGCCATAGCTCCATGACAACACAAAACTGCTAAGGCTTGAATCAGTAAAATCTATTAATGTGGCCAGAACTAGATCATCTGAAGATATAAACCAAGTTCCAGCTAATCAGAAAGTGTATTGCACTGAAGGTATGATGTATCAAGCAAACACTTACAGCAAGCTTATTACCAAAGATCTTGAAATATGAAGATGTCGCATAAGGCGAAATTTTCGTTTCTTGCCGGGTCCTGATATCAGGACCCGCTCTCCCAACACTGCCACCGTCATCAGAGCCCGCTCTCAGCAGAACCTGATTTTCATCAGCGCCCGCTCTCACAACTTGTTGAGCTGCAAAGTCTGCAATGACAGAGTTCTGTGCAGAAATTTCAAATGATCTGCGTGATGAAACGTCAGAGCACGTAAAAAATTTCCAATTGGGATTTTTCGCCTGTACCTGTTTTTAAATGTCAATAAATGTCCTGTTTTTGTTTTCGTTAATTACTTGATCGTTCATTTATGAATGGTTTATTTTCCATTTAAAGTATATATTAGAAGAATAATACTTGTTAGTAATTAATATAATAATTTATACTGCCTGATGTGATCAGGGAATATGTATTTCATTCCAGTTTTTTTTTTTAAATTAAAATTTTTAATTGTTTGAACAGCTGTACCGAATAATGTACTGCTATTTTAGCGAAATCATATAGTTTTGAAAGTACATACTCGTTAGTCATTTTACGGTTGAAATTTATTGCAAGTAGGGGTACTAATTTATTCATTAATGAATGAAACAAAAAAGATTGATAGGGTGAACAAACGTTTCCAAGTGACCCGTGAGGTAGTTTGTCCACTCGATTTTTTTTTTTTTTTTTGGGGGTTTCGCCCTTAGCCCTATTCCCCAAATGCGGTGAAAATTAATTTTTTTCCAACAACCGTCTTATAAATGCAATCTTTTAATCTTTGTTTCAGTGAATAAATTAGCAAATGCAATGTAGGAGTAGGTTTTTCTTTTTTTTCTGTGCGGCTAAAACTAGAAGTTTTAACTCTTTAAAATTTGCAATTTTTTGTTTTTTTGGACTTCAGCTTTATCCATGAACCACGAACAATGCTTTCTTAAAAGAACCTTGATCATGAAATCTGTAATTTCTAATTTATGATTGGAGCAAACACTTTCATCGTGAAACCATTCAGGAGTTACAAGCTTGCATTGATCAATAATGAAGTTTTTAATATTCCTTTTTTCAGGACTACTTTTAAATATCTGGTCAATGGTAATTAAATGATTCTCGTATCTGAACTATATTTTTTGATCAGGTGCAACAAGTTGGAAAAAACAGTGAACAATATGTTTTGGTTGGTAGTAATAATGTTTTTTTTTATAGGTAGGTCCATAATATATATTATAAAGTGGTTTATAATTTTCTTAAAATTATTTTAAATTTCTTAAGAAAATTTTCTTAAAATTATTTAAATTTTCTTAAGAACCCGAATCCTTTTTTTTCGGATTTAATACAATTGATTTTGATTTTTTAGTTTCAGCCATAAATATGCGCTAATAAATCGCAAATTGTCTTTACTTTCTAAATTTTGCGGCCAATATTTGTTTAAAATACACATACATATGTATTTGTTTTTTCCAAACAATTTGATATTTTTGAAAGCTTTTCACAATTTGAAATAGTTAAAATATTATTAAAAATAACTTGCAGATATATACCTAGAATAAATATGTTTATAAATTTATAAATTGCTTCAAGTTTGTTTTTAAAAAATATTGTTCAAATCCGATCTTTGCAGGTAGCAAAGTGGAAATCCGAAAACCAAGAAACCCAAAGAAATCAACAAATCAAGAAATCCTTCCTTAAACAAGAAAATAATTTTGTGGTCTTTCGCAGGGACATAAAACCAGTTTCCAGCTCACGAATCAGGCAAGGGACATGGCTGCACAGATTCCCGTCTCGGGCATGTGTGGCCTGCTGAGATTTGCAGGCTGTGCAGACAGAGAAATATCGATTTACTTGGTGCAGCAACTGCTCAAGTGCTCACTGTGCCGGAGAGCAAATATTTCATATGCTCCCACCCCGACCGACCGTGTCTATCGCGCCAGAAAATTTCAGAATTGTCGTTTGTTCGTAATGCGACCTCTTGGTATTTTCATTCTCTTTGTTATTACTAATAGAAGATGTAACAAGTGATGAGATATGTAATGCCGACTTCTTACTTACAAAAAGAATTAATCAGGATGTTGTCGAAAATCTTTTTGGGACAATTAGAGCAAAAGGCGGAAAGAATAAAAATCCATCTATTCACGAACTAAACACCTTATTGGGAAAAATTATGTCCACAAATATATTTCATTTTTGCATATACGGGTCAAAATCATGGAGGTGAGCAATTTAGTTCCAAGAAAAATTTTCTACTTAAAAGTACAATATTTGGTAATATTGTAATGTCCTCTTTAAAAGTTAGTTACGGACCGTAATTATCTGCCCCTTGCATATTTATTAGTAATTTTTGCGATTTTCGTTTTTTTTTTAAATTTAAAATATAGTTCAAAAGTCATTCCGGGAACGCGTCCATAAACGATTAGTTGTAATTCAAACCAGCCAAATATATTACAAGACCAAGTATATTAAATTATGCCATGGATTATTTTTTTTCCTGTTATATCATTATTCAAATATCATAAATTTGTATTTATAATAATTCAGATTTCCATTTATTGGCTTTTTAATGTTGTCCGGCACTTAACACGTCATTTCGGGAACATTGTACACATTTGACAAATTTGTTTCTTTGAGGTACCTATTTGCTTTTATTTAGTGGTATAAAAGTTTCCAATATTTGGAAATGAATGTTTCTTTGAGGTATTTGTAAACTCTTATTGATTTTATATTAAGGAACAATTGCATGCGCAAAGGTATTTGTAAATTTTTATTGATTTTATTGAGGAACAATAATGCACGCACACCATAAAAATTTATATCAACTCTTTTGTGGATACAAGTTAATGCGCTATTGGGCACCCCGTCAGTTTTAAACTCGCTAAGAGTTTTTTTTTTGCTAGTATCAATATGTTTTTTGAAAGCAAACCATTGTTATTAAGTAAATAATTTTTCCATAAATGTTTTAATAAAATAAATTTTAATAAAACGAAGCAGTTAAAATTAAAAATACAATATTGTGCATTTAAATAAATTTCGTATATCTAACTTTGCTCTCAAACATTTGAGGGGTTTGAGAAACTGGAAAATTGGAACTGCTGATGTTAGGTTTAGGGGGACCGACCATCTGCCAGGATTTTACCATTATTTTTCATAGTTTTAGAATAGGTTCATGAAAACTATAGAACAAAAGCCTGCCTATTTACTTTCTATGGTCTTTTGGACTCGTCAAGGAATTCTGCGATTGAAATTTTATTCGAACTTTTTTCATTCATTACAAAATTGTTGAAAAACTCACTTTTCCCGGTTCGCGATATTATTCGGATGCCATTTTCTCGGGAACTAGAGTTTTCTCAGAATTCACATGATAAGTTATCGACGCGTTTGGTTGTCAGCTACAAACGACTAGTTTTTTAACAAAATTGCTTGGTTCAATTTTGAGTAATAGCCTTCAAATCGAAAATTTGCCACTGTCACTTTTTAGTTTTTTCTATATTTTTCTTGAACTAGATGTCTGATTAAGATCGCCTGGCCACCATTTGAAAACTTAGTTCAATACCGATCGACTGATTCATATACGAACGCCTTTCATTGGATTTTAGTGGAGATATTATATTTTTAAAAAAGTGCATCTGGCTCTATTCAAAAGTCTATATCTCGATCAAATTCAAAGGAATCTTAAAAATGTTAACGGATTCTGGAAGCCCCACTTATCCCCGAAAAATAGAGGTATAAACGACAGAAATCGGTTCAACTTTTGCACAAACAAACTATTTGAGGTAGGTAATTTTTCATGAATTTCATGAAAATTTACCGTAAAACTTGGAGGGCTATAACTTTTCAACGGATGGTTCGATTTTAATATGTAAGGTACCGTTGGAAAGGTCTTGATAAGTAGCCTCGGAAAACACTATAGCTGGATAGTTTTCGACACCCACCTTTGGGTTATATTGGAAAAAATTTGTTCAAATTTTCACGTGGCCATATCTCGGGTTGTAGTGAGTGGATTACCAGTTTGAATATATTTTCCTAGTCTATGGCCCAACACCTTTCTAACGATACTCAACAGTCATGAATTGAAAGCTTGGTTCTCGATTTCGATTTATTCCTGTATACAGGGTGTTTCAGTTAAGGATGTCAACCTTGAAGGAGGTGATAGGGGAGCTCGAGAAACGAAAAAAATTGTATGGGCAAATTTCAATTCGCCTAACGGTTTTCGAGTTATTCGACTTAAAAGGACATTTCTTCTTGAAAGTGCAGGGTTTTACGTTTTTGCTTATATCCTCAAAACTAAGCAACATATGATAACGATCTGACACGCATTTTAAAGCAGACAGATCATTCTTAAATTGTGCTGCATTTGCAGACTAAACATGAAGTAGTTCTCGAGATATGAAAACTTGAAGTCGAATTTTTTGCTTGAAATTTTACATTTTTTGTGTTCAAGGTCAATTATCTCAAAAATTTCCCCTATTTTTTTTTCTTTTTTAATTACCTTAAAAGAAAACTAATTTTGTCTTCTTTCAACTGCTTTTTGTTTCATCCAATGTGTAGTTCATCATAAAAACATCAAATGATTAGCTATTTGAGCCTTTTCATTCTAACAACAGACATCGGGTCGTATAAATGGGCGTATAAAAATGCGCTGATGAAATCTTATTT
>CAUJAV010000038.1:0-19632 GCA_963082835.1 Leptogaster cylindrica | reverse complement strand
TTTCATCTTGTTCTGCTGACTCATTCGAGCCAGGAGCTCAAGAGCCAGCTCCCAAGAGCCAGCTCCCAAGAGCCAGCTCCCGAGCCAGCTCCCAAGAGCCAGCTCCCGAGCCAGCTCCCAAGAGCCAGCTCCAGAGCCGGCTCCCGAGCTCCGGCTCGCAAAAGGAGCGGCTCCTCAATCGAGCTGCTTCTTTCGGCTCGAGAGCTCGAGCCATTTGATGGCTCTTGAAAAAACCGGCTCCGGCTCCGAGCCGGGAGCCCAAAATGTAAGGAGCCACTCCAGGCGGCTCGCTCGCGAGCGGCTCTTTTTCGAGCTTTTACGTACCCTGTATTATAGAAGTTATCTTGATACAAGTGGTGCCAGACATCTAAGCAAGGATCCACCAAAGTAAATATGGTATTTTCGAGGGTTTTTCCTTGAGCCGAGTAAATTTCAAAATAAATTATCTAACCAGTTTTACTCTCGCAAAGCATTCTACAGAGGATTATCGTATTTATGAGGTTTATCAGGGTTATAAGTTTTAAAACGAAGTTTTCCTCTCCACGGGATTACACCTTCATCTATTGAGATGTGCTGATTTGGTTTATAAACGCTTTTAAACTTTTCAAGAAAGTAATTTTGTATTGGTTCTATTTTATAAAGTCTGGTGGAGTTTTCATTTAAAAACTCTTTTTAAAAAAAAATTGAACCGACTTCAAAAAAACTTACACTTAAAAAGTATAAAATAATTTTTATTTCTTATATAACAAAAACCCAACTTTTTGAAGTCGGCGCCAATTTATCACCAATTTTATAAAAACTTATTTATTTATCTATCCATTACAATAAACCTACAAATTATACATTGGTATATATCTGCATATTTTTGGAAAACGATAAAGATATAATGATAGCTTAGTCAATTAGGTCCCTACCACAGCTTTAATTGAGCTACTGTAGTTATAAGTGTTATCTTTTGATTTAGCAGAGATTATAGCTTCTTTTAGTTTGAATTGTAAATATTAGGTTCTGTATATATATGGTGGATTACTTGTAGGCGCCGAATTCAAAAATTTGGGTTTTTGTTATATAACAAATAAAAATTATTTCATACTTTTTAAGTGTAAGTTTTTTTGAAGTCGGTTCAATTTTTTTTTAAAAAGAGTTTTATTTTTTCTCTTTTCAAGTGAGCGAAGCATAACTGTGATCAAATTGGAGTTCTTCGGAATGATATAAAAAAAATTGTAAAAATCAATTCCGCTCTTTATAACCTTTAAAATACAATGGACCCGCAGAAGCGATCTAAATTTCCAATTCAGGGTAGAGTGCAACGTCGCCTTCGTCTCATCTTTTCCTATTATGCGTATCACAGTTCTTTAATCCTCATTTAATAAATAAAAAAACATCCGTTGTTAACGACTTTTGAAGTTTTTCTGCAGAATCGGTGGGCGAAGTATGACTTTTGTTATAATGGGACCTGAATCGAATAAAAAAAGAATTTTAAGCAAATCGGTTAAGCTGTTTGGAAGTTTGGAAGTTAGGTATGCTACAAGCAAAAAAAAAAAAAAAAAAACGCGTTGAGCTTATTAGTAACACGGTACCACCGCGAGGCTTTCTTAAATCAAATAAAAAAAGAATTATTAAAATCGGGTAAACCGTTTGGAAGTTATGCTGGAACAAACATTTAAAAAAAAAAATCGCGGTCGAACTTATAACCTCCTCCTTTTTGAAGTCGGTTAAAAATGAGTTATCGCTGAAATGCCAAAACCGTAAGATTTGCAAAAGTTGATCTCTATACTCATAATTCTTGAAAAAGTAGGCACTTCTTTCTGGCGGAATTCATAATAAAAGTAGTAGAATAAAAGTAGTTTTTTACATATTGAATTTCATTTTACGTAAAAAAATTTTTTGGGAAATATCCCGTTATTATATAGAGATGACACATTTCTAAAAAGTCATTTTAAATTAAATACAACAAATTGGTAAGTATTTAAGCACTGTTGAAGAGGAGGCCAGCTCCCATACAAAAGTGCCCATCGCTCTTTGTTACTTAGGCAAATTGATTATGTTCCAGATCAAGAATATACTTCAGCTAAATGGGTACCGGACCGGACACCGGGCCTAATGTTTATAACTGCAGTATATGCAAAATAATTTATTTTACTTACATTTAATTGACTGTCCATGTGGTCCAAAGAGGTCAATAGGCCTCCTCCGCTGGCGCTTGATGATGGTCGACGACGAGGTCGACTAAAGAGAGAGAGAGAATGGTCACTCCTTCCAGATAGGCAACTTAACATACATTACCCGGAGATATTATATCAAAAATTTGGCTGCTACTTGAACTCGGCCCTGGATTTGATTCTTCTGGTTCAAAAGTTACATCTGCTTCCAATTCATCCTGCCGTTGGCGTTGAAGATATTCAGGTGTTTTCTTTGTGCTCGATTTATGAATGGAATATAAGCCTACTTTGGAATTTACAGTGTTTGGCTGAACAAGAATTTTCTTCATTTCTTCAGGACATTTAAAGCATGTTCTGATATGATTGGTCATTTTATTGACATTACCAAGTTTGTATACAACATAACAACATTTGCAGACAACACCGCCTTTCTTATTGTCTTTAAATAACTTCCAAGCTGGACCCTTTTTCTGCCCATTTTTTCACACTAATAGAACAGTTCACAAAAATGATGTTATCAAGTGTTTAGACATAAAACATCACCTTAAGCTAAAGATCACTTAATAGAAGTTCAGACAAGAGACTGAAATGAAAATCTGTTGCCACTGTAAGCTGACAGCTCCACTACACTGAAAGAGTTAGGTTACGTACAGTCGGCATCAAACAAAGAATAGAAAATAAAATCGGAGGGAAGTACAATATCAGCTGAGCAGCGTTGCAACCCACATGCTTGCTGGCATACATCTTCACACAGTTCAACAACACATAAAAAAAATTATGCAAAGCTCATAAACTAAAAATATCCTCATTTTGGGTATTTAAATGACCACTGGGTATATACCCGTGTAAATACCCAATTTATATTTACCTTCCCACTGGGTATTTACGCGGCCCACATCACTATTCTCCCGGCGTAAAAGTTTTGCTAGCGATTGCGATTGGTAGTTCTCTGCCATCAGTTTCTTGTGCCAATATCGCCCCGCATGCTTCATTCGATGCATTCATGCATCGGTCGATATTGTAAATCGTTTTTCGAAATCCGGGTGTTGCAGAATTTGGGGTGACATTAAGATATTTATCAAAGTATCGAATGCCTTTTGATGCGTGTCCGACCAGTCAAACGGAGTATTTTTACGCAACAGTTTGTTCAATGGAAGTGCAATATTTGCGAAATTAGGGACAAAACGCCTGTAATAATTAGGTACAAAAGCGACGAATCGTCTCACGTCGTTCGTACTCTTGGGGATAGGATATTTCTTTATTGCTTGAAACTTTGAATTATCTGATTTGATGCCTTGAGCCGATATTCGATGTCCTAAATATGTTACTTCTGCTTGAAAGAATTTGCATTTTTCAGGGGTTAGTTAGAGATTTTTCTCTCGAAGCCTCTGAACTACCGCGTTTAGATTTTTAAGATGATGTGCTAGTGAGCATCCAATGACAATGATACAGGAACGCTATCTCCGGGGTCAGCCCTGCCATAGCAATAGTCATCATTCTCTGACAGCTATTCGGGCTTATATTTAACCCGAAAGGTAGACGGGTGTATTGATAGTGTCCCTGATTAGTGGAAAAACACTGCAAATTTTACACAACGGTTTATTATTTCCAAAAAATGTGACATTTTTCAAGTCACGGCTAGATGGCAGTATTGATCATGTGAAATGATTTCACGTTTTTTGATCCACCAACAAATGGAATAATTTATGGAGATTAAAAATTTCAAAATTCTATTACTCAAAAACCAATTGATATAAATCCATACAATAAAATGTGTTCTATTGAGTAATATTAGAGCATTGTATATTCCGAGTTTTATGAAAAAAGCTTGAACGGTTTCGGAAATATGATTTTTTCAATATTTGGTTCCTCAATTTCCCCCCCTCAAAATACGTCGATCGGACCCACGAGCTGTTAGGACCGTTGTCAGATGTCACGTGATTTTTGAACCAAATTTAATTAATTTATCTCCAGTAGTTTCAGAGAAAAAGCCTGGACGGCGGACGGGGGACGGCGGACGGACGGATTTTTTTTTATTCGTTTTTTGAAATCTACATATCTCAAAACGTAAACTGACAAAATTTCAGGGGGGGTTATAATTTTTTTTTTCGTGTTCGATTACATAGGTTTATTATTGAAAATAATAAACCAAAAGCGGTGAATTTCCTCGAATTCTCTTCTAATTTTGTTTGGTGAAACCCTGACATGAGGTCCGATGTTGAAAAATACTTGGCTCGACCCATTTGACCGAGAATGTCTTCCAAGCGTGGTAGCAGGAACTTATCGGTCAGTACTTTTTTGTTTAGATTTCGAAAGTCTACCACCAGCCGCCATTTCTTCTCTTGCGTACCCGATTTCTTTGGTACTAGTAGTATTGGTGAGTTAAATTGCGATACCGAATTTTCTATAATACCATCGGTCAACATTTGCTCCACTTGTCGATTAACTTCGTGCTTATGAATTTCTGGAATACGATAATTTTTTGTGTAATTTCATATGAATTTCATACGGATCGAATCTTTAACGAAGTATATCTCGTAAACGGTACGGTCTAGAATTTTTTCATTATGTTTCCCATGGTCAGCATCACAAAATACTGCGTAATTCATAAAAAAAGTGAATTCTCGCAGTTATCGGTATCGTGCCCTTACACGCAGTTTGTTTCCAAAAGACGAAGGGTGAAATTACAAATGTTCTCTTTACCACTCGATTACGGCTAAACTATAATGTTTGGGAAGAATATTGTTATAACAAGTTTTTTAGAAAAACTAAACACAAATCAAACAAAAAGAAGTTGGAAGGGTTAGCTTTGTTACTTTGGGAGTCATGCTGTTTTCCTGAAAGACTGCAAATCGTCGTTTGAAGGGGTGTTTTGGGGGAAGTCAACACGGATACTTTTTTCTTGTATTCTCTGTAACCTCTGGAACGACGTTTTGAAGCAACTTCACCAAGCACATCAAGGTATCGAAAAAACCAAAGCTCGGGCAATAACTATTGTCTATTGGCCTGGCCTAAATGATGCAATTGAAAATATTGTCGCAAAATCTGAAACATGCCAAAAATATAGAGCGTCCAATGTAAAAGAACCGTATATTGCACATGAAGTCCCTAATATAGCCTTTAACAAGATAGGAATCGATATATTGGAGGTAGGGAATAAAAACTATTTAGTAAAAAATGATTATTTTTCCAAGTATATAGATATCATACCCATTAAAAATAAAACAGCGGATGAAATAATAACAAAAGTAAAAAACGTATTTACGTCTCACGGAATTCCAAAAATTATTATTACGGATAATAATCCCTTCGAGTCATATGAATTTAAAAAATTCGGGAGGCAATATGACATTGAAATCATAACAACGAGCCCAAGGTATGCGCAAGCCAATGGGCTGGCGGAAAAATCTGTGGATACACCGAAAAAATTAATAAAAAAGAGTAAAGAGTCCCACGAAAAATTATGGCTGACCCTTTTAGAGTACCAGAACACACCCCTTAAAAACACCGCAAAGTCTCCGGCAGAAATTATCATGGGCAGAACTCAGTAGAAGACAGCGAACACTACTTCCCGCTAAAACTACTAGACCATAGTGATCATAAGAAAATAATTATGAATAACATTAACCGAAATAAATTGTACTACGATAAAACTGCAGAAACCAGGAGTGAATTCAACAAAAACCAAGCAGTATGGTTGAAAGAAGGGAAATCCTGGGTTAAAGGAGTTATTATGGAACTACATGGTACTCCGCGCTCATATTGGGTGAAGAAAGAAAATCCTATCCTATACTATTAAACGAACAATATTTGTATATATATATATATATATATATCGGTAATCGCGTTCTAGAAAACGGCTCTAAGGATTTTGATGAAAATTTCAGATTAGGGATTTTTGGGGGCAAAAAATCGATCTAGCTAGGTGTCATCTCCAGGAAAACTCGTTTTCCGCGAGTTTTCACGATCCGAATAACAATATTGTCTTGCCTATGAAGTAGATTGAAAAATTCGCCAGTCGTGGTATCTGTTTCAATAGCTGAGTGGTAGAGCGTAGGTCTCATGTGCCGAAGCCTATGGGTTCGATTCCTGGAGTGGCTGGCTTTTTTTTTTTTTTTTTCGAATAATAAGAACAATTTCTGTCTGCGAAATGGATCTCGACAATTTCTCTAAAGATTTGTTGAAAAACAATAATTGTTGTACACAATTATTGTATTCAGTAGAAATTACATACTATCGGTAATCGCGTTCTAGAAAACGGCTCTAAGCATTTTGATGAAAGTTTCAGAATAGGGATTTTTCGGGGTATAAAATCAATCTAGCTAGGTTTCATCAGTTGGGAAAACTTGTCTTCTGCGAGTTTTAACGATCCAAACAATAATATTTCCCAATAATCAGATTAAAGAATTCGCAGTACATCGTGTTTGTTTCAATAGCTCAATGATAGTGCGTAGGTCATGGATTCAGATTTTCAGATGGGTCAGACTTTTTTCATTTTTAAAGTGTCCATAAAAGAGTTCTTTTTTTTTAAACAAAACAGTAAACAATTATTTTAATACGAGATATTATAAACGAGCAATGTCTGAAAGCAAAATGGAACTCAAAATCCGCGTAAGAACGTGTTGTACTACAGATAATGTATTTTTGGATTATGTGAAACTTTTCTATAATTGTGAAAATGGACTAAAAAGAAGAAAATAATTTTGTTTTTTTACAGAGGATTTTCCAAAAGTAAAATAAAATTTTTTCTTCTCTTTAGTCTATTTACATAATTAGTGTAGAAAAATTTCAGAAAGCCAGAGTTTTTTTTTTTTACTGTTTAGTCTTAATCGATAAATTGCGCGAAGCATTTCCCATAAACAAATAATTCCCATCTGGTACTTGGGCAGTAGGACTATTAGTCCGGTTAAAATGTTCTGGATTTATTGGAGTCTTAAACATGAATGGATGCGGATTGCCGTTTGATGACGGTCGTATTAATTATGAAATGATACGAAGCGGTACCGTCCATAGCGGCCGCATTATTACGATGAGTGACGTCACAAAAAATTGTTTCATGGAATGCTGCGGTAGTGGTTTCTAAGATATCGTTAACAGAGACCAACACGTAATATGAACGCTCAGAAGCTACCGTCACATTTATGGCGCTAGCTCTTTACGGTGGAGAACTGTGTGTCAACGTTTTTTTCTCGTCGACAGTGTCTGTAGCGGTGCACCCGTATTTAATTTTTGTGTATGCTTAGAAAAAAAAGGGTTATTGTTATTTTCTGCATAAAATGGGCGAAATACTCAAAAAAACAAGTGCTATATTAATTTATATAATTTTAATTGAATATATATTTAATGTTCTTTATAATATTTGCCAGTTTTACCGGTTGAAATATTCAAACTGACTCCGAATTCTAACTTTACAACTACTGCCACCGTCATTGTTGCCATATTTGTGTACACCGTTTTGCTTACGTCACTCACCATAATAATTCGGCCGCTACATGACGGTACAGCATGAAAAAACCGTCAGGTGATTGTCAGAAGCAAAGAATAGCTACGTCAGAGGGTGCGAACTTTTTAGTACCCTTTCCCTCTTGTACGATGTGTACATTAGATTAGTGTCCTCTCTCTCACATGTTTTTTTTTTAATCTTTTTGGTTTATTATTCTCTGAATAATACACCTTTGTAATCGGTTCGGAAAAATTTTTTATAACCCCCCCCCCTCAAATTTTTTTCTTTTACGTTTCAAGATGCGTAGAGTCCAAAACTGCAATGTCTGTTCGCCGTCCGCCGTGTCAACGATATCTACCTTAAATAACGGTCGAAGAAAATCGTTCTTTTGCATATAGGCTACATTTGGACCCTAGTTTTGTCCCATTTGGACCCTAGTTTTGTACCGAAGCTCGGCAGCTTGATCGGAGTACACCCTGGTGTTTTAGGGGTGAAAAAGGGGGGTAAAATTACGCATTTTTAAAGTTTTTGTGAACTTGGGCATGTGGGGTATCGTTTTTTATGTTTATTAGGATGAGGATATCGAATATGAAGTCGATTTTGACGAAAGAGTGAAAAATTAAAAAAAAATATACCAAAGAACCTATGGTTATAACATCAACTTCTAAAGAACCATTTGAGAAAATAGCTGTTGATATTGTCGGTCCGCTCCCAATTACCGAGAGTGGAAATAAATATCTCTTTACGTACATCGATGATTTAACTAAATATTCAGATGCTATTCCTGTTCCAAATCAAGAAGCCAGCAAGATAGCTGAAAAGTTGGTTCAAGAAGTAATTTTTCGCTTTGGTACTCCTAAAACCATTCTTTCCGACCAGGGGCAAAACTTTTTAAGCGAAATAATTAAAGAAGTGTGCAAACTACTTAAGGTGAAGAAGATACAAACCTGTGCATACAGGCCACAATCGAATGGTACGTGTGAACGTACTCACCGGAACTTTGAAGAGTACCTCAGGTGTTTTGTTAACCGCTCACAAGATGACTGGGATACCTGGATAAAATACGAAATTTTCGTTCACAATACAACCCCCCACACATCTACAGGTTTTACCCCATTCGAATTACTATTCGGCCGAAAAATCGAGTTGCCCACTTCATTTTCGCGACCCCCTGAAATAATTTATAATTATGATGTTTACGCTAATGAATTAAAATCTAGAATGCAGTATACCAATCAAGTGGCTAGAGAAAACATTTTAAAAAATAAAAACCTATCCAAAAGCTATTTCGATCGACACACAAATCCATCCATATTTCACGAAAATGATTTGGTTCTCCTGAAAAATGAAACCTCAGAAAAGGGCAAAAGCAAAAAATTATCACCCGTTTGGGTCGGTCCATATAAAGTATTATCAACCGATGGCGTTAACAGTATTTTGCTTATTAAAAATAAACATGTTAAGATTCATAACAATAGACTTATTTTGTATAGTAAAACCAATGAGCAGCTTCCGGAGAACTTATCGTCATTTCTTTTTAGGTTGTGCCTTTCATCATGACCATGCAATTCTCCCTTTTCCTTTTAATGCTATGCCAAAGCTCATGTTTGGCTGAACTCAACGATACCTACTCTTTCGAACTAAGCAAACTAGATAACAAACTTGGAATCCTCTACGAAAATGCTGGGAAATTAAAGATAAGTACCCATAAGTGGAATCTTTTAATACACACTGACTTAGAAGACGTGAAGTTACAATATAAACAACTAAGCTCGCTATCCGAAAAAATAATATACCTTTGTGAAAACGATACTTCCGATTTCCTTTCAAATGAATGCTCCATATATTTACCACAAATACAACAAATCAAAATTAGTATTCAAGCTCAAAATAAATTAATAAGCAATATGCTTCTTTCTGAATCAAATTTAATCAACAAAAGAGGAATCCTCAACGGAATTGGTAACATAGCAAAACAATTGTTTGGAACACTTGACAACGATGATGCTCTATATTATGACGAACAACTCCGACTCTTGAATGAAAATGAGAATCACATACAAACACTCATTAAACAGCAAACCACTGTACATGAGTCTTTGGTAAATCATTTTAATCAAACAGTAAATTTCATTGACAATTTAGACAAGAAAATTTCAAAAGCTGTGCATAAATTAAATCAAATAGAAAATAATTTTAAAAATAATTCCTTAAAATTCGAGCAAATTTCCACAATAAATGAGATATTTGTATCATTCGTAATGACAACTAGTGTGTACTCTCAAGTTCAATCGCACATTGTAGATATAGTAACTGCGGAATCTAGGGGATTATTACACCCGTATGTTATAGATGCGTCAAGAATCGTAGCAGAATTAATTAAGATTCAAAGTCTTCTTCCCAGTGGCGTTTAGTTACCCGTAAAACCCACTATTGAAAATATCGCGAATTTTTATAATCTTATTAATGTTAACAACATATACTATAGCAATAAGAAACTAAATTTTTTGATACTAATTCCTCTAATTAGTCCTCTAGAGTTCAACTTATATAAAATGACACCCATGCCGACAAAGTTGCAGAATAATACATACGCAATCGTTGTGCCTGAAACAGTTTATTGCACTGGATAACATCAAGTCTCACTATTTCCCTCTTGATGAAAAAGACCTGAAGAAATGTTCACTGCTGCAAACGGGAACTCGAGTATGCGAACAAAATACACCAATATGTTTGTCCTACGGAGACGCTGCTTCCTGCGAAAGACGGCTATTTGATCCTGTTACTCATCTCCCAGACTGCTGCGAATCCAGATTGATGCAATTAAAACAGCCCATATATCTACAACAAGTAAAGGAAAATTCATGGCTTTTTGTAGCAGCGAAGGAAGAGCGATTCACAACCCAATGCATGGATTCATCGGTTTCTCATCTTTTCACTATTGTAGACACCGGAGTCCTGCAACTCAAAAAAGGTTGCCGGGCTTATTCAAGTCGTCTAATATTAAACTCAAAAACAACATTCAATAGCAATACATCATTAGATCATTTTATGAATTTTGTACCATTTAACCTTAGCATAACGGATTGGAAAACCCTAACAACTTATGATGATCTTTACCCACTTGAAAATATTACAACGTTCCGGATCGCTGATCAGATGGAACATTTAAGGAAAATAAGTCACAGCATCAGTAGTCTCAAGAAAAATATGAATCCAGTTAAAACTTTGAAAGCACACAATACAATTACATTATCCTTGTCGTTAGCAGCAATTTTGATAGTTTCTCTGTTTATATTTGTATTAGTTGTAAAAAGATGTTGCAAAATTCTTAACTGTAAACGAAGGAAGACCGAACACAAAAATTTAAACGTAAATTCCCAACAAAATTCCCCTATAGAACAAACCTCTTCACAAGAAGAACAAAATTCACCACAGGAACCAAAAATCATACCAATCCAAAGTACGATTTTCGTCCTTAGGAAGGGCGTGTTGTAAAGTGTCATTCACCCCGACTTCTGTTTAACCTTTCTACAAAATCATTCACCTCTTGCATTCCTTAATATTGCAACTTACTTTAAATTTCATTAATTATTGTATTTCAATAATAGGTTCAATTTTCTAAATTTGATTAATTGCAATCTTTCGTCAAGATTGCAATATATTAATATTTTTTTTTCAGTTGCTTATAATTTCTAGAGTAGTATTTCGAAACCCGAAACCTCTTGAATTTCCTCAAAGCAAAGAAACTGCTGATCAATTAATCGATCACAAAATCGAGTATCAAAATGTCAATTAATAATTTGGTTAAGCAGAAGTCGCTGAGCAGCCAACGGTAAAAGTCTTGTTTCTCGAAAAAGCTTTCGTCTTCCGTCGTAACCATACCAAATTGTGTTCGCTAAGTTTCATACGGTAGGATTACTATTTTTTTGTTCGGTTAAGTTAGTAGAAATAAAGTTTAGTTTTCGTTACGCAGAACTCTTATTTGAAAACCCCTCAACAATTTCATCGCTTACATTAGTTTTCTTTATTAATAATGCAGCAAGGTCGCACGACATTTTCCTAAAAACTTACTATTCTTAAACCCATAAGTGGAAACACTTCACACTTCTTTAAGCCCTTGCAGCAAGTCCAAGAAATGAACTCGCAGAAGTCACTTGCGGAAGTAAGCTTGCAAAAGTTTTTCTAGTTTGTTGAAATTCCTTCTGCAATTACTTGTAGAAGATTCTTCCAAGTGGACACATGCCTTTAGATTTTTGCATGTACACTTCTAGTTTCATGTAATTGGTTCCAGATGGCCACTTCAATTAAACGTCGTCGGTGCTTATCTTTGCTAAACAACTATGATGTTTTGGAACATGGAAGGATCAAGCCCAAGGAATAAAAAATGTTTTTATTAAAACTAGGGATGGGAAAAACCTACCGGTTTAAACCGAAAACCGGTGTTTTGGTTCGGTCAACCGGTGTTTTTTCGGTGATGTTTTTGGTTCGGTTTTCACCGGTGATGTTTTTTAAATGCAATAACCGGATAAAAAAACCGTCAAAATAAGTTTTGTAAACAGAAAGAAAACATGGTAATTTTTACATCTTTCGGTGACGTTTTGCTTCTTAGAAAAAAAAAAACCTAAATTGTAATTGAATTATTGCTTGAAATGGATTTGAATTTGTAAACGCTGCCGCCAACAGCCTGCGGACATACACGCGAGGAAACAAATCAGTAAATTTAAACTCATCAAAGTAAAGCTTTTAAGTTTTAAAACTTTAAGCCCAGTTTGTTATTAAAAAAATAAACAATAATCAATATCGAATATACATGCACACTTTTATACTTTTTTTGTAACTTAGGCGTTCCGCGCTTGGCTTAAAATTATAAATAATTAAAAAACCTTGGTTTTATTGTAAGAGCTGTATTATTTTACTAGCGAAATCCCTGGAAATGTTTAGCTGTTTTCGCTTTTTGAATGAACATTTTGATAGTTGCATTTATAGTTGCTTTTGCATCTGAAGGAAATAGATATTTTTTTACAGTTTGTGTTTGATTTAAGTTTTTAGTTTACCTTCAGGGTACAGCTGCTCAGCACCAGCTCCATATTTGCTATGCACTATGCAGCAGTAGCGAGCTTTTGATGTTTAAAAAATAAAAGTTTTTAAAAAACACCGAAAACCGGTTATTTGAAAAACCGGTGATTTAGAACGGTTTAAACCGCCCGGTTAAACCGCAGGTGAAAAAAACCGAAATAACCGAAAACCGGTTATTTTGGCAACAACCGCCATCCCTAATTAAAACCTTTTATTTTACACCAATTTTAAATTTGTATACCACCATTTATCTAAGCAATACTATACATGCTAATGCATGAAGGTAGTATCATTTAGATCTCGCATGTAATTGCTTTCGTCTTTTATAATATATACAGATTACAGAATCTAGATGATATGAAGAAAATTATGGTTCGATGTCTGAATGGCAATGCCTGAGCAACAAGTAAACTTTACGTCAGATGGTGAGCGCATTTCAAAGAGAAGGAACATTGTTTTGATTTTGCCGGCAATCGAAAGTGCGTGTATCAAATTATAATATCTTCGGATGCCAGTAGTGCGACACATAATTTTTTGTAAATTAATTGTAAATTGTAATTTTTTGTAAATAATGTGCCGAGTGATGTAATGTATTATTCGCAAGTAATACCTATGTGAGTGCAGTGGTTAAATTGTGCAAAGAAAGAAAGTGCCAAAATGGTGAACGAATTCACGCAATTTCGTGTGGCGCTTTTAGTTTAGATGAAGCTCTAAATGGTTGATGGCAACTGCCCTTCGAGTGCAGCAAAACTGGTGAGTTAACTGGAAACAGGACGACGAAAGGTAAGTGTTCATTTATGACTTGAGAGAAAAGTGCATATATTGATATTAGGAACAAGTTAGGAACCCGGACCACCCAGAAGGAAACGTCGGATTGTCATGAAATTTTGTAAGGACGTGTGTTTTAATGTGTGAAGGACGAATCCGAAGGAATTTTTTCAAAAAATTTATTTATTTTCCGAAATATTCAACTTTGAAATTTGGACAATGAGAAGTCAATTTAACCGATTTGTTAACACTTAAACACATTTCGTCCTTATCAAAATTACACTAACTTCTTTAAAGAACAATTTTCAATCCTGATTTCCCCTCTAAGTGGTCCACAGGTCCGTAAAATCACAAAAGAATTAATTAAATCTTTGTTTTCATTTACTGTCAATTGCATGGTTTTCCTGCTGTCAATTACGTGTTTGGACTAGAGTACGTTTGTAAAAGAATGAATATTTTGTATGCACAAATTTTCTATTTATGTTAAAGGAATTAATTATAAAATTTTGTTATTATTACATGACAAGCACGCATATGTGTTTTCAACTTAATTTTAATCAAAATTCTGAAATTAAAAACAATTAAAATGCGCCGTTCAAGTTAACGCTATAGAAATGGGTGAATGCTCATTTTAAAGCTTATTTTATGGGCTTTAATTTGATATATAACATGACCAACTTTTTTTTTTTTAAAAAAGAAAGTTTTTGACTTTTTCAAAATTTTGTATTTTGAAAATCTCAAAAACACCATATTGGATTTTTTTTTGTTTAAATGTTTATTGTTCCGACATATCTTGGTTATACGTATGCCAAATTTTATGGTGGGAAAAAAAATAGTTACAATCAGAATTTATTACCAAAAACCAAAACCTTTTCACAGCATTATACACTATCAGATATTAAATTATTATTATTATATATAAGCCGTTTTATGGATGTCCGTCTATATGTCTGTCTGTATGTTTGTCTCCCTGTCGGTCTGGCAGGAGATTAAATTTTTTCTCTGTACTTAATGAATACAGTTTTGTTTCCATTTGTAATTCGGAGATAGGTAAGATAGCATGGACCTTGTGTGTTCCCGTGACAGTCTTTCCATGCGACGTGGAAAAGAAATGCCATTAAGCTTCCATTCCAAAATCTCTTTTGTGCTCACACATATTTAAGAATTTTTTCCTATTTTTGTATTGTTCTGCGCACCCATCTGAGAAGTACATAATTTTTTTCAGAGGCACAATGGTTTGTGATTCTTCGTTACTTCTAAAAAACTATTAAGCTCCTTATTTTAAGTGAAAATGAGCAAATCGTGTGCCCTTGAATTAAATAATAGGGAAAATATATACCTTGCAATTTAAAAAAAAATCAAAAGTTCGTAGTTTTCTTGAAAACTTAAATAAAAAATGGAAAATGCCTCTTTTGTTATGTTCACCTGCAAGAGGCACGTTTTGGTACTTGCTTTCGGGAAAATGTACCATTCTGCTGTGTTTTTTTTGTAAATTGGAGAGAAACACAATAGGCCGTATTTATAAAAATCAAGCATTTGCTTTGAAGTGAAAGGAAGAAGTAAAAGGCAGCACTAGAAAGTCAGAGGTAGAAGTAAAATGTTCTACTTATATATAATCTTTACCTTTTCCTTGCAAGGAAATACTTCACATAAAAGAAGTAAAGTGTGCAAAGAATTTACGATTCGGAGTCCAGACGTGTTACAAAAATATCCGAAATTGCAATTCATATTTGAAATTCCGCAATACGTATACAGTTTATTTATTTGTTTAAATTATTTCAAAATGTTTCAAAGAATTGAACTATTCATGTGTTTCAAATAATGAAATATATTAAGGAAGGCGCCGCCGCGGTCATCCTTTTCTTTGATGTAATAAATGTTTGAAAAAACCTCAAAAAACAAGAAATTAAGACTGGCGACAAGGTAAATAGTCTTCAACTATCGATATGTAATAAAAGGGTCACCTCAGAGGATTTCAAGTAAATTTCCTAGAATACAGTTAGATAATTAATTGAACATCTTAATCGTTAAGTGGCGATCGATAAAAAAAAAGTGGTGGTAGTTCGTGAGGATTGACACGTCTAAAAAAAAAATTAATCCTGATGAAATGCAGTTCATATTGCAATTCGACAGCTTTAAGGCTACAGCTCACGGATAAAACGCACCACGCCCACGCAGTGTAACACACACCAAAATTTAAAGTTCGGACACGGGACAATCGACAATAGTACTTAACACTAATAATAGTGAAAATAACGTTCAAATAAATTACAGATGATCGCTTGCGACTTCGCTGATCAGTACTCGATCACCAACTACCCTTTTTCTCAACTTGGTCCTGAATTGGCCTGGTTGTCCGTGGGTGACTCAGCCTCATCGACCGCAAATTGTCGTCCTTAAAATCTAATAACCTTCAAAGACGACGATAGAAATGGTTGTCCTCCCACGAGTTGTGAACCAGGAGCATCCGCCTATTAACGAAAGGAAGAATTGCTATAGTTTTCGAAAAGCGATATCCTCCAAAAGACTTCGTAACTCACTCACCTTCATTTCCATGAAATATTTAAGGGGGTAATCTACTCATCTGGCAAAAAAATCGATTTTTGACTTTTTACATATTCGTTTATTATGATGTGTTAGGAATATTCTCTAAAAGTTTCATAAGAATCGGTCGACAAAAAACAAAGTAATAGCACAAAATTAACCATACACGCTGTATATGGGCTGGATTGTTAGTGAATAAAATGAGATTCTCAAAAAAAAAAGCTGTTGTGGACTAGATACATTTTTTTAGAAGCAAATCTTTCAGTTTTGAAGCGAATGCTTCATTTTATAAACCTTGTACTTTGTACTTACTCGAAGCAAAACCTTTTCCTTTACTTTTTTTATAAATATAACTTGAAGCATATCCTTCATTTTCTGCAAGTAAAAGGTAATACTACTTTTTATAAATACGGCCTATTATCTGGTATTTCTGCACATAATTTTATTATTAATGGCAATCACATTTTATTAACACAAAAGAATTGTTTTTTTTTTGTCAAACAAAGCTACTTTTTTTCTTCTTATGAAACAAAACATAAAAAAAATAACAAAAATAAACTTTATAATTAGACCGCGGATTATATGCAACTTTTGTAATTTTGGCCATACGGATGTCTAACTTTTTGTTATTTTTGATTCCTAAATTCATTAGAATCAGCATACAAAAAAATATGCAAAATATATGCAGAGAATATGCAAAAATATGCATAAATTATGCAACAAAATTTGACCAAAAAATTATTAAGCGATTTGCAAACAAATAGTTTACATAGGACAAGTAATTTAAAATAAGTTTTCGATACAAGAAAGATTATTGTTACGTTTCTTTATTTGTTATAGTTCATTTCACAATATATAATGATTAGCTTTTCCAAATGTTCTACACTTAGACTGTGCCTTTTGTCAGTTAAAATAAGCCTGTATGCAGAAAATGACCTTTCTACATCACAGGACGTGATGCGAGCATACTTATATTTATAATAAAGGCTTGTTTTGGCATCACCATCGGGTATTTCCTGGACTGTCTCACCATTCAATACCCGACTTATATTTTCAAGAAGGTGGACGCCGGGATTCCTTGCCAAAATGTCCATAATTTTAGTTTGGTATAATCCCGCGTTTTGTCCTGTAATGGTTTTCACTCTTTCTTCGATATTTCTTACTATAGCCAAAGATTCACTCAGCAAAACTTCTCTTGTCTCAAGCTTTCGAATAACATCCGGCAAAAATCCAAAATGGGCTTTCACGTAAGCAAGATCTTCAGCAAGTTTAGAATCTTCAATGACAGCACGTGCTTCTCTGATAACCGCAGCATCGTTGGGATTAAGTAAGTGGATTACCTGCAAGTTTAATTAAAAATATATAAAAAAAAATTTTTTGAAGATGTATTTTTTTATACGAAATGGTGTCAATATAATAGAACAATACCTAATTCTTTGATTTCCTCCAAATGCTCTGCATAAAAAAACGCCGCCTCCAGTATGGTGGGCCGAAAAAGGCCAAAAAAAATTTTGTTTGAAATTTTGAAATTAAGTAGTTGGCAAAAGTTGTGGATACCGTTTATAAAATTTGGGCCGGATGAAACAAAATTTAGCTGGGCAAACAAAATTTTTTTTTTGGTTCGGCCATGAGTAGTCAAATTATGTTTTATTAGTTTTTACTGACCATGGTTTTACATGCATGTAAAAAAAATTTGGACCTCCTAAAAACGGTTTTCACTGGGCCCCATGACTCTCAAACATTCCTTAAATATCTACATGTTTTACGTTCAGCTCTTCGCCTGATTTAGTATTAAATAAGATATAATGTATAATAACAACACATAATGTATATTAATAAAATGTGTATTGTATATAACAGTCAGCCCAGAACTCACCACGTGGAGGTGGCTGCACCACGAGTTCCTACCACCCTCCCACCCATTCATTAGTACCTATGAACGAGTGTCCTGAATTCATTTGCTCGTTATTTATATTCAAATATTTATTTGCATTGATCCTGATCGATCGGCAATTGATAAAAAACTGAATACAAGTAGCAGATATGTGATTCCTTAGTCAACATTCATTTGCTCTTATTCTGATCTTTCCTAGTCCTTTCCTAGTTTTTTTTCAGGTATTTTCTTCGAACAGCAAAGCTTATTAGTCAAGAGCCTGTCAAACGGCATATCCGACAGTAATTGTTATGTTCGATGTGACAATTGACTTCTGTTCTGTGTATACTGTATACGGTCCTTGTTCACTCTGAATATTATTTTCTGCATATTTTTTTCAAATATTGAAACATCAATTATTATATCTTAATTACTGCTATAATTTTTTTTTTCATTTCATTAGAGCAAATAATTAATTAGCAAATAAATCCTAGATCTTCATTTTTTAAAAACAAATTGAGTTGAATGATGTTGGTGCCAGCTTGACGTCAAGCTGACCAGATTCGCATTTTTTCAACAATGGGTGGAGCGAAAAAATCAAAAATAGAGCAATTAATTAGCGAGTAATTAGCGACAAATTCACCGTATATTTTTTTTCAATTCGGCCAAAATGTCGGTGCCACCTTGACATACGTGTAAATAAGGCTTCGATTTTATTTCGAACCACATAGGAGCATACAATTTCATTATAAAATTTGAAACAATCTGTAAAGTGTCAGATGGAAATATTGCAGTAGCGATGTATAGGCGTAGAACCCTATTGGCCGTTGTGACCCACCTAAAATGATTCAAGTTACCTGGGCTTCTCTTAGCTAAGCTTATGGAACAGTTGCCATTCTCAATAGCTTCGCAAATTAGGTACAAATATTGTTGATCTGTGCTGAGTTCTTTTACGTCAATTATGGGCAATTCTGTAATAATTTGTGAAAACTGAATAGCTGACATTTTCTCGCAGTTACTTAATAAAGATCCTATTGGGCCTGAATAATTATAAGGACCTTTTGTTCCACCATCTAATTTTTGCAATAAATGTCGCAACGGCAGTTCATTAGCATGCAAAAGGCATAATATGGCCCACTGGAGAGGTTTTTTAGGCGTTCCTCAAGTAGACGAATGACACCGCCTTTCCAACCGGTATTGCCGTTTGTGCCATCACACCCTATTACTCTAACACTTGTTGGTTCACATTCTTTTTCTTCAAAAAAGATTATTATTCCGCTAGCAATATCGACAGCTTTTACAGGTGGAGTAAGAGCTAAATGCCCAAAGTATGAACTTGACGGTTCCCTTATAATAGCTATATGCTCCTCAACTATTTGGATACGCCGCTTATTTTGCCAAATCATGGTCTGATTTTTCGGCCATCAAAGTAAAGGACATACAAACATTCTGAATCCATGGGGAATCTTGAAGTCTGGATCTGTTTTTTTTTTACATCACGACGGATTATATTTTTGTCGACTACTTTTTCTGCATTAGTTTTTGTTATTAAATTTAAATCTTCCAAAACAGCAGATGTTATTTTTGCTGCAGCTCTGTTTGAAACGCCGGTTAAATCTACAGCTTTTGCAGTGCATGGAAGACAAATTCTCATTTGTTTGAGTTTGTTTGGTGTTTTTTCTGGATTAATTTTAGGAACTAGCGGATTACTCCATTTAAAGTCTTGATCAACTGTTGCTGGAGTCGGGCTTGAGGACGAATCC
>CAUJAV010000037.1:0-11604 GCA_963082835.1 Leptogaster cylindrica | reverse complement strand
GTGTGGTCCAGTCACTTCGACTATATATCCATCACTACAGACTATTAAAAAAGGCTTCAATAAGTTCGAAAACTTGTGATGACTGTAAGTTTTCCTCTGGAATAAGAAATTGCTGCTTTTTTGTATGTATACGTAAGTACCATCGCAAATAACAATCAATTTCCTATTTTCAAGGCATGAGTCGGGATTTCCAAATATTTGTTCGGGGATTAGGAGGTTTCAAGATACTACATCTTCTCTATTTATATGATCCCAACCTAAATGCAAACGAACAAAATCGCGTTTTAAACAATCTCTAGCTATGTTCATTAATCGTTCTAATGTTCGGCGACTCATATTAAATATTAATGACAGTCTCTCATTGGATTCTCCGCTTCTAAGCTTCACTAAATAAATTGCAAGCGCTGTTTTAGGGCGATTACAATTGACAGTAAGTGATGGGGTTTCTTGCAATATGATATTGAATTCTTCGTGAGTGTGCCCAATGAGATAATACAATTCGTGCTCGTTTATGTGTTCGACATCTTCAAAATCCAATCGAAATCCTCGATTAGCAACTCGTTTAAGAGTGTTTAAGAGATCATTTATTTGATCAGCGGTAAAATCATTGCATAAATTAGGCGCGGTCAATAACTCATCCCAAGTGTTGGAGCGTAAATGCGACCAACAAATTCTCGCTGCTGAAGGTACGTAATAATTGGACGACATTAACAAGGATACCTTCAGTGATTCGGGTAGGCGATGACGAGGTTGGCGTTGACAATCAAAAAAGATGCATGTGCCGGTGGGTTGTTGAAGTGGTCAACGGGCGGTTCAAGCGAGACTTCAAACTATTTAGGCAAGAATATTTTAGTTGCGCTATGAAGCACATGTTTGCAGATTTTCGAATAGCGGCAGGCTTGATTAATGCATTTCATGCATTAATACATAATAACAACAATGCATCTACTATTGTTAATATAGTTCGGGAAAAACTTCACACCGAAAATAATTTGGCCCAATATGTAATAAATAATAATCTCAACCGACAACGTGCAACATTCCAAAGTATTTCAGGCGAACTACCATCATTAGAGGACTTTCCACGTTTAACTGAAGACGAGTTGGTTTCCTTGTCTTTAGGATCGTACCTGATAAAACTTGCTAGAAGTTATTATAGCGAACATCATCGCGGTGGAGTGTACTTGATAGAAGTCTTCAGAGACTCACAACCCTTAACTAACCAACTAAACAGGTACAACATTCCTGGAGAAAACTTGTGGCTGTTAAGGGGTAGAATACAATCTAGGCACACTCGTTCTCGGACTTACTATTCCTATATTGTAGTAAATCCAGACAAATGCGGCATAGAATCTGTTGGGCAGTATTACTGCTCATGCAAATGTGGAAAGCGTACTTTGGGATGTTGCGCGCATGTCATGTCAATAATTTGGTATCTTGCTTGGGCTAGGTATGAAAATATTACTCATCCAGCTGAATTTTTAAACAACGTAATAGTAGATGAAGATTAGAACCGTTGCCTTATAAATTATAGTCATTTAAGCATAAATAAGGATACCTTATGTAATCGTAAACTTTTTCTCTAACTATCAAGTAATTTTAATTTTTAATTAATATACTCTTATATTTCAAACTTAAATATTTAAACAAATGTATTATTTAGTATTCTATAATGTAGGAAAATGAAATTATATATTTTATATACCCTCCTGAAAGGGCCGGTTTCTGGAACAAATAAATACAAGGAGCTTCTCTCCAAGTATTCCCCATAATAAATAAATAAAATGTACAATGTATATAGGTATGTTAATAATGAAGATATTTATATAAATAAAATACATTTAGTCTTATAAAAACTGCTTCTTAATTATTTCATGCAGGTAAAACTCATGTTGTATGAAGAAATAAATAAATCGTCCTTACGTACATACATAAAATATACACGGTGGAGTTTAACCTTTGTTTCTTTAAGAATACTGTTATAAGACTATTGAAAATCGTATCGTTGCAACTTTTATACCTCATTAAGTTGATTTATGTGTGACAAGTATATTTCTCTTCTTTCATTTTGACTTTCTTCCTTTTTTAATATTTGAAAAACAATGCTTTCCTGAAAATATCCTTCACTTTGACCTCAAGGTCAAACGCCAAGGTCACCATCAGGTGTTCCTCTTGAAACTCTACAAGTTCTGTATTGAACATATTTCGCTATCTCGCTACCCTAACGAAATAATTGGGAATATATAGATTAAATTGAATCACCCTGTATTATTCACGATATCTTAAAACTGGCTTACTACAACTTGATGCGCGTCATTATTTGAATATGTATTGTTGTTCTCTAAGCATTTAGACATGTTTTAAATGTGAAAACTTCTGGACCACATACGAGATAGCTCTAGCGAGTTGTATAGTTATGATACCACTTCTTCTCAATTTGTAACTTTTTCGCTTATATCTTTTTTCTCCCGGGATAGATTTTGATGGTCCCATAATAAAAAATGCTTAACACAATTAGCTCTTTCATTCTGGATATACCTCAAAAGTGGAGGCTCTTGGACCACGCACCATACAAATTTGCCCAGTCTCCTTTACAGAGCTAAGGAATGGGCTTGGACTGGATAGTACTTGGACTGAATAATTTTATAATAGTAATAAATGATTTTGTTTTTTATTAAGTAAAATGGTCTGGTTGGGTTTTTGGGTATTTCCCAATCCTTGCAACAAATGTTGGACCATATATGTTAATCTCCCACACACGAACACACACAAGGAATATATGGCACGAATATGATATTATCTTTTATGTTTATATATTAGATATACGTTTTATTATTAGTAAAACTAATGTTATTATTTTAATTGCAACGTTCATCTAATTGACAAAGTGTGAACTGGAAAAAAATGGAATAAATAACAGATTTCTCGTTTAATATAGTGCTGTAAAGTGTAAAAAAGTGATGAATGTGTTTGACTGAGCTGGTGGCGGGTTTTTTGGTTTAAAATAATATATTGGATATAAATACAGCAAAATCCCGAAAAATGACATGGAATTTTTTCATCGTAAAACGTAATTTTACCCAAAACTATAATACTCGTATATATTATGAGTCCGACAACATTTTACTTACACATTCTTGCGTTTTTAACTAAAATACATGTATCCACAAAATTTCATTAAAATCCGCCTGCACAAGTCGCGAAAGTTAATCTGTTCCCGAATCAATCAATCTGAAGGAAAGAGATCGAGAGAGATATGAAGAGGAAGAAAACGTAAGAACGAACAAAGGAGAGTAGTATAAACGTATCCAGTATCTGAAAAGCCCGCACTCGAATTGATAATGAAATTCCTAATGAAAGAAGTAACTTCTGTTGCATCAAGTTTAAACCTGTGCCGCTAAACGTGTTACACTACATGAACTGGAAAATATCGGCACCTAACCTATAATTTACTTCCGAATCAATATCACGGTTCCTTCCGAAGTTCCTTTTTTCACATATCATATGTTCTTATCGAGTTTCTTACTGTGAAACACGAGATCAAACTAAAATTTCACTCACCTGGGCATTGTCTCCTGTACCACTCACCACCTCTCTGATGTTTTTCAACACAAACAATCCTAAACGGAATTAAACAAGGAAAGGTTTACAAATTGCACTTTTGCATCCACGATGCATCATACGATGTTACTTCAATAAATACCTCTTGTTGACTTTAACGGAAAACCTCGCGGAAAACACTACGTTAACTTGCTGCTCCTTACTATTACACAGCGCATACTCTCCAGCTTCTGTGGAGTCAGTTCTACAATCCGCTACAGTAAAGAAAATTAAAGCAGTTCTACCCGGCGTTCTACCACAGATAAAAAGAAGGTGTTGCCCACAGAACGTGTTGCCCGATTTTGATCATCTTCGAACATGATCTTACAATTTCAACGAAATATTGTTGTACCGAATTTCAATCTTCTAACTATGACCGTTTTCAAGTTATCGTTCGTACAGACAGACAGCAAACAGACAGACATACTATGCTGTAAGCCTCAAAAATCGACTCAGCATGTCGAAGAACCCACGGAACACCGATTTCGTTCTATTCTAACTACATTTGAGGTTTTGGCTAAAGAAATGAATTTTCGGCACTTATGTGCGGTGGCGTGAGGGTCGTAGGTGCCGCGCCGTCCGCGCTGTCCTTTGGTTACGTTTGTGTCATTGTGCACTGTGTGATTATTTATCTTAATTATTAATAAATACTGCTAGATTATTTATTTCACTTTTATTTTTCATATTTGCACTGAACATAAGCCAGGATACATAGTAAATCTATTCAAAACAAAAATATATTTTATCCCTTTTAGAAGTACATGGCGGCGATAAAACTTCTGCATAGTAATAGTAGGACCAAACTATATCAAGAAATATCAAAATTAATGTTGGCCGCAAATAGGCCCAGCTCCATACAATTTTGCCCATTTTCTTTTAAAATTAGGGAGTTATACCTTTCTAATGATCTATATTTAATCGTGTGACAATGATACACTCACGTTTAGATTTTCCAATACATATTTATCGAAGAACTGACATATTTTGCATTAAAAAAGATGCTAACTTCGATTTTTTTTTTTAAATAGAGTTAGCAACAATACGAAAATAAAAAAATACCAGCAGTTTGTACATACCTTGAGGAATATTGTCCATTTTTTGCAAAGAATTCAGTCACTCTTAAGTTAACAAAATAAATTTAAGAAACTCTAGGACACATTAATTGAAATTGCATAATGTCCCTAAACGTACTTGACGTACATATATGTGTAAACCTTCATTATTGCTCCCAGAATGGGGATAGGTGATAAACGAATGCATTTTTGAAGTCTGGTAATTAAGTATTGGTAATCTGTTAATCATTAGGTATGCAAAAAATTAGGTAATTGGACCGTGATTTTTTTCCGTCGAGCTTATATGAAAATAAGTGCTACGATAAGAAAAGGCAGCATTACATAGGCGATGGTTATACCCCGTTCGCACTGCACCCAAAATTATGTGATTGTGAAAGCTTAGTAATTTGTGACTGAAGTAATTCTGTTTATTTGACACTTTGGAATTTATTGAATTAACCTTCATCCGTCCCTTAAAATAAAACACAGTAAAGTCCCTAGGGTCTTTTTTGACCCGTAATCTATTTTCTATTTAAAAAAAGATCAGTTTTTTTTTTTTTTATTAAAATGAGTTTATTGAGAACATTAATAAAGAACAATATTACAAAATATATTTCACTTTACGCCATTTGGACATAGGCAAGAGATTCGACTGTGAATTTTACATAAAAAAGAACTATGTAGTACATGTACATTGTACATCCTTAACATTTTAAGCTATGTTTATTTTCTGAATTTTTACAAAAACGGCATCGGCCACGTTTTGGTGCAGTTTTTACTCTTGATGCCCTTGATGGTGCCTCCATTGATGTCTCTGGTCTTTGCATACTAGATCCTGTAATACTAGGCATCAGTTGGGTAGCATTCACAGATGAAGATGAACTCTTCTGGCGATATGTCGCTTTACTAGTGATTCGCCAACATTTTCGATGAACCATCGTCTTCTGTGGTGTTTTGTAATGTTCCAATCTGGCTCTACATTTGTAAAAAGCACGAAAGCATTCAGCAGGGATATATCCAAGATATTGTAGAAAAGAACCATTGGCCACCTATTTGTATTCCTGCGAGAGCTGGGCCACCTCCTTTTGTAGCATTGTAATTCATAATAATTTTTGGTTTTTTCTCGTTTTTATTTTCAACTTCTTTGGTTTTATGAAATGTGCTTTGCAGAAGAACGCATTTATTTTTTCGTGGAGTTGGCGATCGACACTCGATCCGATCACATCGAAAGCTAACGCGTAAGTGCAGTGAGGCAAGTCCCTAGTGAAAGTTAGTGCAAAAGAATAATAAGATACAGTGATACAGTGAATCCGTTAATGGCCCCGAAGAGGAGCCGTAATGAATCGCTAGTAAGAGACAGGCTAAAACAACGCAAGGTTGAAAGTACACCATCGAACCAAATGGCATTGAATAATAGATTCAGCCTGCTTGCTAACCACAACAGCAATGACAGCGAAGACACGCTATCAGCGGACGAGGAATCCACTAAGACAAAACCACCCCCAATCATATTCCCTAACCTCGCAAAAGAAACCATCCGGGTCATCCTACAGAGTCTTGAGATCAAACATTACAATTTCAAACTGATGTCAACCGGTATAAAATTAATTCTAAAGGACATACAAGACTACACAAAAGTCGAAGAACACCTAAAAGTGAAGAAAGTAAAATTTTTCACCCACGCAAGAAAGGACCAACGACCACTCAAGTTCATACTAACAGGTCTACATGTAATAGACACAAATGTACTAAAAAAACAATTCCAAGAATCGAATCTAAAGTGCACGGACGTGAAAACGCTAAAACTAACACACCGACCCCACCCCGACCAAGCAATATACCTCGTCTACTTCGAGCACGCTTCAGTAAAACTCACCGAGCTACGGAAAAACCTTCCAGCGATTGAAAATACAATAGTCAAATGGAATTACTACCGCTATAGGAAAAGTGGACCCACACAATGCAGAAACTGCCAGCAATATGGGCACGGCTCGTCATATTGCCACCTAGACACAAAATGCATGATTTGCGGAGAGGAACATCATCACAACTCATGTACAAAGGTGAAGGACAACGAAATAAAGTGTGCAAACTGCAAAGGCAATCACCTTGCCAGCGATATATCATGCCCCAAAAGATTGGAGTTCATAGAGATCAAAAGAAGCATCAGACAAAGAAACACCAAAAATACCCACAGTTATACAAACCATAATAACAACAACCTAAGCACCAACCAAAGAAATATACAAATCAATAGCCCACCCAAGTCTCACTACACAAACCCATTACATGCAGTCACCGTCAACACGACCCGCTTACCCCCGCATAACACTCGTAACACGAGCGTAACTTACAGAGATTGTTTGGTCAACGAAAACAATAATAACAGTGATTTATTTACTACCAACCAACTTCTAGCACTAACTCAGGAATTAATAAGCCAGCTAGCGGCCTGCAAAACAAAAGAAAACCAATTCAGGGTCATAACAGAATTAGCAATAAAATTCCTTTATGACTAAACAGCACGATATTAAATGTATACTGTGGAATGCGCAAAGCATTCGAAACAAAAAAATAGAATTTTTCAATTATTTAAACGACAACCAAATCGAACTCGCAATCATTACAGAAACCTGGTTAAAACACTCCGATACCTTATACAATGTAAACTACACAATTCACAGAGCAGACAGGCACGACCGCACTGGCGGGGGGGTAGCAATTATTATAAAGAAAGGTATTCAGCACAAAAGACTACACATAAACACAAAAATAGTTGAACTAGCAGCCATCCACATTAGCCAAATAAACACAACAATCATAGGTATATACTTCCCTGGCACCCACATAAATAACGAAAAACTAGGGAACTTCAAGGAAGATCTCCTCCAAATTAGTAAAATTAGGAACAGCACAATAACATGTGGAGATCTCAATGCTAAACATTCTTACTGGAACTGCCGTAGGAATAACAAAACTGGCAAAATCCTCCTAGACATAATGAACAGGACAAACCTAGTAGTACATGCTCCCACTGAACCAACATACTTTACAAACACCACTTACTCCTTCCTGGACCTGATACTAACGAACGGGTTAACACCAATCTCCCACCCGAAATCCTTGCAAGAACTATCGTCAACGCACCGGCCGGTCCAGTTCAACATACTAACAACAACTCCACTCGACCGAACCCAAAGTAAAATATGGTTATATAAAAAATGCAACTGGAACAAATTCCAACAAATTATTGGCAAAGAACAAAATGTCAGTAGGCTGAACCTCAGAAAAGTCCACAACACTACAACAATTGACAACCTAATTGAACAACTGAACAAAAGTATTATTACAGCACTGCACAAGAGTACACCAAAAATAACCATCACAGACAACACATTGAAAATAAATAGCGCAACGAAAGAACTAATAACCTTCAGGAACAACATCAGAAGATACTGGCAAAAAACGAGACTCCCACATGTCAAGTCAATGGTCAATAGGCTGAACAAGAAAATAAGAGCACTAATAACACACCAAAAAAATGCCCAATGGAATAGCACTCTACAAAGTCTCGGCACAGGATCTAAAGCACTATGGAGGCAGTGGCGAAGCGTGGTAGTGTTCAAGGTGTTCACTGAACACCCGAACAAAATACAAACAAAATTTGTATGAAAAATAAATGTTTAGTAAAATAAAAAAAATTTGCTAAATTCTGCTAAGATATATACTGGCAGTTCAACATGAAAACTGAACATCGATACGCCATACAAAAATTTAAGAGTTGAAAGACTCAGTGTGCAACATAAAATTTGAACGCCAATGCCTCATATATGAAAATGAAAATTAAAGAGACTTTTTCTGCCAAGCCCTATGGGATGTAAAAATCTCCGAATGTTCAATGTAAAAACTGAACAGCATTTGCACATCCCGGTCGCATCGTTCGAATAAATGTGAATAAGAAAGAGAACTAGTCAAAGAGAATACTTCTCACTCAAGTCCTCTTTGTTCTTATTCGCATTTATTCGATCCGATGCGATCGCGATGGTGCAAGGCTGTTCAGTTTTTACACTGAACATTCGGAGATTTTTACATCCCTATGGGCTTGGCAGAAAAAGTCTCTTTAATTTTCATTTTCATATGGAGCAAGGGTGTTCAATTTTTATGTTGAACATTTACGAGTACAAATATGAAGCGCGCGCTGAGAAATTGAGGTTGATTGAAAATTCGCCAGCTCTTGCTTTTTGCAAGAATGCAAAGAGAGGGCGAGAGGATTCTTTGATTTTGGCGTTTGTGAACTTATCTGGCTGCGACTTTACTTTTTTGCAATTGGGTGTTTTATTTTGCATAAATTTTAAATCTTTAATAAAGGCAGCTTGCGTTTTTGCGGACTAACTGGACTTCTGAACACCCAATAACAAATCTTTAGCTTCGCCACTGTATGGAGGTTAAATAAAATACTGAAACGCCGGAAATCCACTATCCCACCGTTAAGAAGAGACGACAATACAACTATATTTAGTAACAAAAGCAAGGCAGAAGAAATAGCTGATCATTTCCACGCGTCCCACCTGTTAACTACCCAATTAAGTGATGCAGTCACAACTCAAGAAGCCCACAATGCAAAAAACTACATAGACTCGCTCTCACATAGACTACAACCAAGCGAACTTATCAAACCCAAAGAAATTAAGGCAATTCTACAATATCTCAAGGCCAACAAAGCACCCGGCGACGATAAGATCACAAATCTTGCACTTAAACATGTACCCAAAACAGCAATAATTAAAATCAATTTCATATTCAACGCATGCTTAAAACTAGGTTACTTCCCTCAAATTTGGAAAGAGTCGATTATACTCCCCATACCGAAACCCAAAAAAGACCCCACAAAAGCGCAAAATTATAGGCCAATAAGTCTGCTCCCAGCACTTGGTAAGATATTTGAAAAAATTATTCTAAAGAGACTACAAAAGTTCACAGACGAAAACAAATGCATACCGCCCCATCAACTCGGCTTCAAAGCAGGATTCTCAACCACACATCAACTATATAGGGTAACTAAAGATATAAGAAACGCCTTGGATAACAAACAATCCACAGGCTTGCTAGCACTGGACGTCCAAAAGGCTTTCGACTCTGTTTGGCATGAAGGCTTATTACTCAAATTAACAAAAAAACGTGCGCCCTTGTACCTGACAAAAATTATTTGCAGCTACCTAAATAACCGGAAATTCTCAGTTCAGGTATTAAACGATAAATCCAACCCAAGATCAATACCTGCAGGGATCCCCCAAGGATCATGCTTAAGCCCGCACCTCTACAACTTCTATACAGCAGATATACCAACCACCACCAACTGTAAAATGGCAACGTTTGCCGATGACACCGCTATTTACACAACAGCCAACAGCCCAGAAAAAATAATTAACAACCTACAAAGCCAACTAAATATGCTAGAGGAATACTACACTAAATGGAAAATAAAAATTAATACCTCAAAAACGCAAGCCGTATTTTTTACCAAGAAACGAGCACTCCGGAACCTGCCGTCACCAGAAATGAACATCTTGGGATCACCAATAAAGTGGGCGAAGAGCACAAAATACCTAGGTCTACACTTGGACAGCAAACTAACATATCACGAACACACGAAAAACACAATTTCAAAAACACAACAATTACTGATCTCCTTATACCCGTTCATCAACAGGAAATCCACGCTATCACTACGGAACAAACTACTATTATACAAGACAATCGTACAACCGATCATACTATATGCAGCGCCAGTCTGGGGAACATGTGCAAATACCCATAAAAAACAATTACAGAGAGCACAAAACAAATTCTTAAAAATTATTTTAAACAAACCATGGCACACCGCAACCCAAGAACTTCACTCGATAGCAAATATCACGCGCATATCGAACGCAGTTCAAATAAACATGCAGAAATTCATGCATAAAATTCATACTCAACAGGCAAGCTACGCTCAGACCTAATTAGCTAAATTATGTAGGTACAACAATTAAATACATAAAACAAAAGAATAATTGTCCTAATAGTCTAATTAGTTAATAAGGTAGTAATAAGTTTTACAGGCAACCGAAAAGAGGTTTAGTAGTACCTTCCTCTCAGAAAAAAAAAAAAAAAAATAAAATAACAAAAAACAAAAAAGTCAACGTAACTATAAAAATATATATATAAATACCAAATGTGAAAAGACAGTCATAGTCTGAGCACAGATAAAATGAAATATAGAAATGTAATCAAATATGTATATTAGGGTGGGTCGATTTATATGCCAAAAAATCGTACCCCAGGAAATGAATCTACGGACAATTCTAAGCAACTTTGCCCAAGAAACCATGGTTCTAAAATCAATCCGAGATCCGCGCCTATCGACGTAAAGATTTTCTTATGACATAGGCTTAAAAATCAATAAGTTTTTCAGGAAAAACGTATAAAATACCAATTTTTATGATTTGTTTTGCGCTTTTACGATAAAAACTGTTGCAGGCTTTTCAAATATATTTAAATAAAAAAAAATTTGGAATTGGAAAAGAATTCAAAGAACTGATGTTGAAAATATGCCCAAAATATTAGAAAAAAACATGAAAAACTGGCAATGTATGACTTTTAACAATTAAAAAAGCTTATTTGTTTCATGTTAGTTGAAAGAAAAATTTATTTTGTTTCTAGATTTATCATTATTTAAAATGATTATAACAATAGACTCAAGTTTTAAAAGTAGTATGTTCAAAAATGACCAAAAAAGTTTTATGTCTTTATTAAACTTTCGACAAAAAATAATTAACTCGATATTTGAAAGGTTTTAAAGAAACAGAAACTTAAATCTGACTTTATTTTTTAAAAAAAGCACAATTTTCAGTATAAGCTTAGCTTTTGAAATCTTGTTTGCTGTCCATTCGAGGTATTCTTGCACGACTTT
>CAUJAV010000036.1:0-62867 GCA_963082835.1 Leptogaster cylindrica | reverse complement strand
GCTAAGGGTTTCATCAGGAAAGTTTTTAGATTGAGCCACAAGAGGTTTTGGACTGAGAACCTAACACGAATTAAAGAAGTATTGGGGAAGAACAGCTACCCTGAAAATGTCATCAATAAACTCATTAATGATGTTAAACACCGGTACCATCAACATAATCACAGTTATCCGTATTTATCGTTATTAGCTGAAGGTTCCACAATAGACACAACAAACAACGTCAACACATCTTCATTTTCATCGTTGATATACGTTAAGAATCTCAGTGAGCAAGTGAAAAAATCTTGCAAAATCTATGTTCCAAAACTGAAACTAGCCATGAAACCACATAAGCAGAATAGATTCTTGTTTACAAATTTGAAATATAAAATTCCAAAAAGTGAAAAGTCTGGAGTGGTGTATAAGGTTGATTGTAAAGATTGCCCATCAACATACATTGGAGAAACAATTCAAAAATTGGGTGAGCGAATTAAACAACATCAAAATGACTGCAAGAAATCACACACTAAAAATATTTCGGCGTTGGCAAAACATTCAATGGAAAATAAGCATCAGTTTAATTTCGATGACGTTGGGATTTTGATTAATGAGAGAAATAAGACTAAGTTACAAATTCATGAAGTCAATCAAATCGTTAAATTTGAAGAGTTTGCATGCAATGATAAAAATGACAAAAAAGATTATTCAAATGTTTATTGTAATTTAATAACTAATAGCTTTCTAAAACGAAGTTAGGTACGGATTAAAAAATTGTTTGTTCCCAGTTGTTTCTGCTGCGCGAAATTATCTTTGACACCTCTTATTGTTGACAGCTCTATTGTTTACAACGATTGCAATTAATTTATTTGTATGTCATGATTTGAAGTTATTATTTTGGTAATTTTAAGTTATTTGCATGCAATTTTATATTTCTGTTTATTTATTTTAAATTGTTATTGTCATTTAGATTCTACTGAGGATGGACTTGTCCGAAATATATATAGATTCGATCAAAATGAACTAAAAATAACAGTTTTTTCATTGGATGCTAATAAGGCGATACAATTGTCTCGACATTATACTCGGCATTCAGCAAGACAAAAATACATATCTAAAACAATATTGTTTGAAAAAAGTAATAAATGGAAAAATCATAGGACAGGCAAGGAACGCAATTCTGGAAATTCCTGAAGACAGACGTAACTGGAGGACCGTGACACCCTAAAACTGAAGTTCAAGCCGAAACGGACAATCCATCAGCTGTTATTTCAAGCCAAGGATTTAAAGGTACACAATCTCAAAGATCTTTTTAATAAATTAAATAGTATTAAAGCCGAATCAAGTAAAATATGTGAGTTCGATGATGAGGATCTATTTACATAAGAAGCAATCGATAAAGAATTGATTGAAATTTTAAAATCAAAATTAGATCCAATAGTTCAAATGCAAATAGACCAAACCAAAACATTATTTGAATTGGATAATTATCTTTGTCAAACGGAATTGTATTACAGTGAAAACGTTATTAAAACTATGTATAGAATCTATATAAATAAAAATGTAAATGTCCGTTTGTTAGACTCCGCTAATCTCCTAAAGTTCTTCACCGATTGCTTTGAAATTTTGACACAACGTTGTATTCGACTACAGTCAGGTTTTTCTATACTTATAATATTTGTGGGAGAGTTGTGGGGGACGGGGGTTGTAGCCACCCCTCTTGGGGTTGGCCAATTTGGGCCGTGTGAGGTATCAAATTAAAGCTCTTACTGAGTACTATTAAATGGCATATTTTTTTTTTCTTAAAGAAACTTTACAACAGACTTTTTTCAATCGAATATCGTTAAAATGCGTGGTTTGCCAATTTGTCTATAGAGGGGTTGTAGGTTGGTGCGGGGGGGCCTGATTTTTTGTTTAAATGCTTTAGGATAATGTTCTACATATTTCATGGGAACATTTCAATTTTCTATGTTTAACCGTTATACGGGTTTTAGTGTGAAATAAATTTGTTCAGTTTTTTCAAGTAAAATTTTTTTTCGTGGAAGTACTTAAATTAAAATCCGATTATCTTTTAAACTACTTATCGCAGAGAAAAAATAATTAGATCACAATGTTCGCAAGAGAACGTAGATGCGATTTAATATGCATATGTCAGATAGAATCTGTACCGTTATATGAGTTTCTAGCGAAAATATAATGATTATCGAAATATTTTTGAGTATATCTGCATTTGCCGTCACGGGATTAATATAAAATATCGGTCAAGTGGTATTATGAAAATGCTAAGAAAGGTCGACTAATTATAATAGTCATGTTGCGTGACTGTTATTACGAAAACACTTTTCCCCACGTTTTTGTTGGCGATTTAAATTTTGGGCAGAGTTTTACGGTAGTAAACCTGGATGGACAATTACAATTTACTTTTGGGGTTTTTCAATTTATAATGACTGAATGGGAATCTTTCCGGTGGGCTAAAAGATGTTCATTTGAATTTCATTTTTGGCGGTTCTGTGGGTGTGGGTGGTAACCCAACCATCTCATTTGGGGTAGTCCAATTTGAAGCGAGTGTGATATCAAATTAAATCTCTTGGTAAGTACTATTAAAAAGGCATAATTTTTTTTTCTGTAAGAAACTTTACAACATACTTCATTCATATTGTGCACTTGTGCAGTGAGCTTGTGCGTTTGAGTGAAAATATTGAATTCTTTCCATGAAAGATGTAAAACACTATGCTAAAGCATAATTAAAAGAAAATTCAGCCCCCACCCGTCGTATCAACCTGCACCTCCTTTGTACCACAAGTTCAAAAAGCACGCGTTTTAACGATAAAATGTCTTTTATAAAATTTCTTACAGAAGAAAAAAAAATATGCCATTTAATAGTACATATAACATACTCAACAAAATCTTTAAGTTGATATCACACACGGCTCAAATTGGACAACCCCAAAGGGGGGTAGTTGACGCACCCCAATCCAGGACCCCCGAAAACGGACGAAAACGAAAATTTACGATTAGTGAATGGAGAGAAGTTATTTAAATGTATTACAGTGTCCCGTGACGGCAAACCAAAGATTTCCTCCTTCAGCAATCACGCCTCAGGTTTGCCAAAAGAACTATTCAATGTTAAAAAAAATTAACGAGCAACACCGTAGAAGCACAATAGTCTTTACAGGACCTTTCAGAGATGAACATGTCCTCATTGCTCGCATTCCTACTATTCCAACAGATATCCCATTTCAATTTAAAAGATGGCACTTCCTAATTCGAGTGGCGTTTGCAATCACCATAGACAAAGGTTTGATCTAGACGGGAACACGGGGATTGTTCCTCACATGGTGAATTATGTTGCGTGAAATAAGTTGTAGCAAAAGACGATAGTTGGTTAATAATGCTTTTATTTCTACGACACCTCTAACAGAACTAATTCTTAAGACTAAATACAATTGGAAGGAAAGCTCGGTTGGTGATTTCTCCCACGACATCACTTTCGGTTTCCAGAACTGATCTCTTAGCAGATCTTCTGTGGGAAACTTACTTCGAAATATTAAAGAGTTTTTACATGGAAATCAGACTCAGGTGTTCGAATTGGCCCTTGTCGATTGTGGGAACTTAATAGCTACTCAGCTGCTGATCATGGTGGGAACTTATTCGTTGCCCTTAACTCCTCCATCCTTAGAATGAAGTGTAGCCCATGAGAACTTGATGTTTTGATCTTCGAGTTCCGAAATGGGTGGAACGGCGGTACCCTCCTCGATCGAAGGACTCGTCTGGTTGTCGGATTTCCTTAATACCTGGATCAATCTCCAAATGCACATGGATGCTACTATGACCGTAAGGACTGCCAAAATGCTGTTAGAGGACCAAGTTTGTGTTGTATGTTTTGTTTCAAGTAGTTTTATTGCTTCTCTATTTCTGAAATGATAGGTTCCAAGTTTCTGTAAATCAAATGATATTGTTACGTTTGATGTATTTATTGTTGAGAAGATTGGCGGAATGATTTGCACTCTGTCCCAGAATACATTTTGTTTACTTTTATAAGTTACGTTGTTAATTATTAGTTCGCATTCCTCGTAGTGCAAAAGTAAGGTTCCTGATATAGATTTGTTCTTTACTCCACACGTTGTTGTCATATCCACGGCAGGTGAATTTATCAGCAAGATGTAGTGGTCTTCAGGTTGAGTTATGCTTTGTAGATTTGAGGCTTCTAGTAGGTCACAGTTTGCAGCTCGGTTGTTAATGAGATTGGGTACACATGTATCTGAGGAGGCTTCTTGGAGGTGTTCCTTAACGCAAAAGAATTTGTCCCCAATTGACTTACAGGGGTCGTCCATATATTGGATGTAATACTCATTTAAAAGGATATATGGTTGAGGAAGATCGATCTTCAGGGTTGTGTTTATTGGTAAGTTAATTAGGTGATAAAGGGAGAAATTTTGTTTGGATAAAACGGGTAGTTGGACATTAAAAATTATATTGCTTCCGTTATAATACGCTTGTAACCCTAAGAACTCATAAACTTGTTCATCTGATACTGCAATTATGTTTTGGTTTTTTAAGTGATCCCGGATAAATTCGAGCTCATTTGGATTTAGTATTTGCTTAGGAATTACATTCAATTTGGCGAGAATAATAGATTCAGATATATCTTGCAGATGATTTTTCAGTAGCTCAATATTGAAATTTATTTGATATAAATATTGTATATGATTGAACAATTCTTTTTCCTCATGAATATTTTGCGATACGTTCCATAGGTACTGACCTAAGTATGATTCTAACATTTGATGTTGGGAATTTATGTGATTTGTAATATTTTCGAACCTTTCGATCATTTTTTCATTGATTTGTATTTGATCTGTAATTGCATTGTTCATATTATGTTGGTTAGACTTTAATACTTCTAATTGTTCGTTTATTTGTACGGCATCATCATAATCCATGTTACCAGTGATTTTCTTTATGATATATCCTAACCCGTTTATTAAGCCTCTCTTCCTTCTGTATTTTGGCAATAAGGTATGTAATTTATGTTCTAATTCTTGAAGGTTAATGTTAATTGTTTTTGTCATAGATCCTAAACTATTATAATAATTGATAAGCTCTACCGAATCTTTTAATTTTGAGATATTTTCCTCGTATGTTGTTAGATTGATTATATGTATTAATTTTGTATGCGTCTCGATCAGTTGTGCTGGTCCTATGTTCATTGGTAAAAGTCCTTTGCTATTCGTCAGGTCTTGTATTTCCATTCGCTGACCCATTGTTGCAGTGGTTCTGAAATTTACGTTTACGTTTTATTTTATTTTTGTGAGACTTCCTATTACCAGTTGTAGTTACTACTACTTTTCCATTGTTTTCTATTGTTAGTTTCTTTGCCCTAGGTGTTAATTTGTTACGTCTATTATTATATTCGTAAATTATATCGTCCTTATTAAAATCGGGAGGAATTTCACGGTTTTGGTTTACTTTATCTATCAATTTCTTGTTATGTTGCATGATCTTATCTTTAATTTTGGGATAAAGTTCGTTTTGGTGGTCACGTAATTTATTAATGTAATCGTGTGGCGAATCGTTTTGTATGCTTTCGTTAAATTCAGGAGTACGTCCGGTCATTAATTCGAAAGGAGTGAGATTTGTAACTGTATGAATAGAACTGTTGTATGTGATAAGGGCTTCGTTTAGGATTTCCTGAGGCAAGTGTTTTTTGTTGGAGTTGTAGATTATACGATATATTTCTGTCAATGTAGAATGGAATCTTTCTACTGGTGAATTACCTGTAGAGTTTTGCGGAGTAGTTATATGCAGTGTTATATTGAGAGTGCTGCAGAAGTCTCGGAAAATTGTTGAAGTAAATTCTGCTCCAGAATCGCATACAAGTTTCTTTGGTATGCCATGCTGGGAGAAAAATCGTTTTAAGTATCTAATGATAGTGAGGCTATTTCTTGCTTGTATAGTGTAAGCAGCTGCAAATTTTGAAAATTTATCGAGTATCGTAAGGATTATTTTATTGTTTATGCTATAAATATCTATATTTACTATATCCAGTGGTTTTGAAGGAATTTCAGAATACTCAAATTTTATTTTTGGTGGGTGCCTATCGTACTTAAGAATTTGACATGTTTCGCAATTATTTATGATCTTTGTTATTTTTTCTTTCATTTTTGGGAAATAATGTGTTCGTTTTAAATGGCTGATGGTTTCGTTTATACCTCTGTGGTTACTTTTCGAGTGGTATTCGTTAATGAGGCTATCTTGTTGGTCGGGGTTTTCTACATCTGTTAATTTTGTCTTACATCGTACTATTTTGAATAGTCGACTATGCGAAAAATACATCGAATAGACTGTTTGAACTGTGCGAAATGTGTCATCGTTCGTATATATTGCAACTAATTTTCGGGGATAGAGGTGTTCTTTTAGGATGTCTATAATTACTTGTTCGCTATTCATGTTCGATTGAGTAATCGTTCGACGTTGTTTGTTGCGAAAAATTACTTTATATGTCATGTTGCATTTCGTAGAATTGTCCGTCTTTATTAAGATTAATTGTTGTGTAAATTCATTTAATGGTCGTTCTGAAATGGGTATACCATCATCTAAGTTTTCTTCGGCAGAATGCATTGTGGATGAACTTGAACTTAAGTCCTGATCGTCGACTTCATTCTCTAAGGATTCTGATATTGGAACATCGCCTGACGTTGAGAACTCTTCGAGGTCGTCGACATTGTTTTGTAACGAATCTGAGGTGGAGAGACTATCGGATATTGAATTTTGCTCGTCATCCAACTTGTCCAATATCTCGGTGATATTGGGAAGTGGGTATCGGTCATCAATAGTCTTGTCGTTGAGCTTCCTATAGTCAATAACTAACCTCCACTTTTGGATACCAGAGGCGTCTAACTTCTTTGGAACGATCCAAATGGGACTACTCCAAGGCGAGTAGCTGGGTCGTATTATACCCTGATCCAGGAGTTTTTGAATTTGCGACCGAACTTCCGATTTATGTATTTCTGGATACCTGTAAGATTTGGTATATATAGGTAAATCATCCTTCGTTTGAATACGATGTTTAACCTTGTTGGTGAAGGATAGCTGTTCTCCTTCTCTAAAGAAAACATCGTCGTATTCCCGACAGAGTTTTAGGATTGCCCTTTTCTCTTCATCATTTAAATGGTCGATTCTTATGAGTTTCTCTATGTCTTGAGGTTTTACATTGTTAGTATTATCATTGTAACCAATATTAAAATTATTGACTTCTACGAATCTTTTAAAATTTTCTACCTTTAGTGGTTGTTCTATATATAATATTTGATTCATGTTTGATAAATTAGTTACCTCTACTTGGCTATACCAATCTTGAGATTTGTAAACTCCCTCAGATATTTCGAGACTGTTCCCTATTTCCGTTCGTTTTATGAAAATGTCTCCATTTTCTATATCCACCGGAACTCTAATTAATACTCTTGAGAGGGGAGGAACTATATGTTTTGCAGAAGTTAAATTTGGTTTTAATAATAATGGGGTAGATGATTTATGCGTTTCCAAAATTCTGTCTTTCAAATTTACTTTAGCTTCTAACTGTTGCATAATATCTAGTCCAATTAACCCATCAAAATAACCATGAAAGTTGAATATAAGAAATTTCAATTCTCCATGTGTATTAAACTCCTTGAACATTGGAAGAGTTATTTGTTTATCAATTTTATGTTTATTAAATACTGTAGTTATTGTAACCGGGTTTATTTTCTCATGATAGTTTTCGTTTGTATATTTGGGACTTATAAAGCTAACTGAAGCACCAGTGTCTACTAAAAATTTTAGTGGTTGTCCCCATGGTGTTGAAATATTTATGTACGGCAGAATATTATTACTATGTGTATTTATATCTAAGAACCCGTACTGCTTGAGGCTGTTGGATGAAAATTTGAATCATCTATTTCATTTACAATTTCATTTTCCTCCAGAGGTTCCTCTGGCAGGTTATCGTAATACTGGTCTAGTTGAGGTATGTAATTCTGGGCATACAATTTTTGCTCATGATCATTTTCAGAATTATTGGATAAATTATGAAGTTCTCTAAACGTGAAATTTTGATTGGATGTACCTCTTCCAAATACATTACTGGTATTTGATCGAATTTGATTTGATCTTTGCAAACGAGTGTTTCCGCTATCTACATCCATTGGCACTTGAGGAGGTAGACGGGAAGTATCGAATTTAGGTCGGTTATTAGAACTATTATTCTGTTGTTGTACATTGGGAGTATGAACCGTAGTACGGAAGCCATTATTAGGTGATCTTCTGAAGGAGAGAGGAGTGTAATTCGGTTGATTGAATCCTTGCTGTTGCTTATTAAAACTCGGGCGATATGTATTTTGAATATTCCGAGGGGTTGATAAGGGACGATTTATTTGCTGTGGAGTTGTTGATTTTTTAAATAATTCCGTTTTAGGACCTGCTTTTGCATAAAAGGTATTTTGTTCCTTGATACAGAAACTAAATGCCTCCGTGAGTTTTTCCGGTCTCATGGCCCTTATAGTTGAACCCAAGGGTTCCCTTAATCCAACAAGAAAAGTATTTAAACACATTTCCTCATAAAGACTTTGTTTGGCACGAATAACATTAGTATTTGTTTCATGTATGCTTAAGTGGTTAGTTAAGGTCGACAATAATTCAATAATTCCTGAATAAAATTTCTCGACGGTATCACTGCCCTGTCTTAGATTATGAAGATCCCGTACAAGTGAAGTTTCGTTTCGCTTATCCGAATAATGCAAAATTAAATTCTCTTTTATTTTTCCCCACTCTAGTGGCGTACCATACATGTTCAAGACTTCGTTTGCTTGACCGACTATTTTATTACGAACGGCTCGTAATATGATTGTAGCATAACTTGTACCATCAACTGAGGTCATTAAATTTAGAACTTCTTCAACATTATTTAAAAATTCATGAAGCGATCTAGTATTCCCGTCAAATTGCGGAAGATCTTTAATAGCATCAGGTATTCGGAGATGATTAAAAATCTCGTTAATTGCTTGAGTTGATGTTACTGTATCTTGATTCTTTTCCGTATTTGAAGTCATTTTACAATTTTTTGAGATTATATTTTCTTTTGAAAAGTATCAGGTCGCTATGAGTTTGTAGGGTGCGTAGTAAAAGCCTTTGGATTTATTGGGAAAGTAAATGGAATAAATGAGTAAACAAACAATTGGACTTACAGCAACAATTGAAGTATTGAAGTCAGCAGTTTCGTCATTTGAAGTAGGTTCTTTAACCGCAAAAGCTTGAAAGCTACCAAGGATCCCAGTAACTTCTGTTGTCCACGGATGTTCTCCTGGGGCTGGATGATGATTGTAAACTTCTTGAAATGTCACGATCTTCACCACCGATATTCACTCGATGCCGGAAAACGTACAATAAACCGTTGTAAAGTTTCCGGAGAAGAAATTTTCGTTACACAACACAGCGATATTCTCTCGATGCCAATTAGTTTACAAACCAATTCCGCGAAGTCACTTAAGTCACCTTATGTTTACTGCGTTAAAAATTTATTATTTCGAATTTCAACTAAACAAATTGGTTAGTCACTTTTCACTGAACTTTTCTTACATTCAGGTATTTAAATTTTATAACTTCACGTATTTTACTGTTCACAATTTGTTACTGGTTAATAACTTTAAATTGCTTTTTACACGGATACCTTGTTTTGGTATCCTACCGGCTGCGCCTAATAAGTTGTAGCAAAAGACGATAGTTGGTTAATAATGCTTTTATTTCTACGACACCTCTAACAGAACTAATTCTTAAGACTAAATACAATTGGAAGGAAAGCTCGGTTGGTGATTTCTCCCACGACATCACTTTCGGTTTCTAGAACTGATCTCTTAGCAGATCTTCTGTGGGAAACTTACTTCGAAATATTAAAGAGTTTTTACATGGAAATCAGACTCAGGTGTTCGAATTGGCCCTTGTCGATTGTGGGAACTTAATAGCTACTCAGCTGCTGATCATGGTGGGAACTTATTCGTTGCCCTTAACTCGTGCAGCGTGTTCTAGACGCGGCAAACCAAAAAATCTCTATATCTGCACAAAAAATGGAATAATGAAAAATATTGTATAACCACAGGCTTCGTGAAATTATCTTTTATTTAACCAGACTGAGCCTCAGCAACGTGTAGCAGGGTACAGCTATTATGTATAAAACGCTGCAGAATTTATTTTTCTAAACTGAATAAAATACAATTTTCGATTGAGTCCTGAATAAAGCGACCCACAAATTCTGACCAGTATAGTGCCCATGCCCAAACGGGGCGGGTCGCAGAGAATCAGTAAATAAACGGGACAATTAAAAAAAAAATATTTTTTTATCGTACTTTTTTTCGAAATTGATTCAGCTTTTTAAATATTTGTTTTATTTTTTGGAACAAGTTAGGGAGACGGACCACCCAGAAGGAAACGTCGGATTTTTATGAAATTTCGTAAGGACGTGTGTTTTAACGTCTGAAGGACGAATCCGAAGGAATTTTATCAAAATGTTATTTATTTTAGGAAATATTCAACTTGGAAATTTTCAAATTGACAAGTCAATTTGACCGCATTGTTAGCACTTAAACACATTTCGTCCTTATCAAAATTACACTAACTTCCTTAAAAACAATCTCCAATCCTGTTTTCCCTTCTAAGTAGTCCACAGGCCCGTAAAATCACAAAAAAAATTCACAAAACCTCTGTTTACACTTACTGTCAATTGCCATGGTTTTCCTGCTGTCAATTACGTATTTGGACTAGAGTAAGTTTGTAAATGAATGAATATTTTGTATGCACAAATTTCTATTTATGTTAAAGAAATTAATTTTATAATTTTGTTACTATTACATGGCAAGCACGCATATGTGTTTTAAATTTAATTTTAATCAAAATTCTTAAATTAAAAACAATTAAAATGAGCCGTTCAAATTTACTTTGCACATGGCAAGCACGCATATGTGTTTTAAATTTAATTTTAATCATAATTCTGAAATTAAAAACAATTAAAATGCGCCGTTCAAGTTAACAATATAAAATTTGTGCATACAAAATATTCATTCATTTACAAACTTACTCTAGTCCAAATACGTAATTGACAACAGGAAAACCATGGCAATTGACAGTAAGTGTAAACAAAGGTTTTGTGATTTTTTTTTGTGATTTTACGGGCCTGGGGACTACTCAGAAGGGAAAACAGGATTGGAGATTGTTCTTTAAGGAAGTTAGTGTAATTTTGATAAGGACGAAATGTGTTTAAGTGCTAACAATGCGGTCAAATTGACTTGTCAATTTGAAAATTTCCAAGTTGAATATTTTCTAAAATAAATAACATTTTAATAAAATTGCTTCGGATTCGTCCTTCAGACGTTAAAACACACGTCCTTACGAAATTTCATAAAAATCCGACGTTTCCTTCTGGGTGGTCCGTCTCCCTAACTTAAGCCTATTTTTTTTTCTCTTTGGTCAAAATCGACTTCAGATTTGATCTCATCACCCTAAAAAGCACCCACTGCCCTAACACCCATAGGTGCATTCCGATTAAGCTGCCGAGCTTCGGGACACAAATAGGGTCCAAATGTACTGTAGCCTATGTGCGAAAGAACGATTTTTTTTCGAACGGAAATTAAGGTAAATGTCGATGACACGGGGGACAACGCGGAACGAAGATTGCATTTTTGGACCCTACCCATCTTGAAACATACAAAAAAAATTTTGAAGGGGTGTTAAAAAACATTGTTCCGAACCATGTATTATTCAGAGAATCATAAGCGAAAAGCCAAAACCCACTCACTGACTGATCAATGTTTCTCAAATTCTTATTGTAAGAAGTTTTAATATTTAAGAACTCACACTTGGTACAGAGGTTCCCTACAGGTATTACATGAGCGCTTATGGTTTTCGGAAATTCGCCTTCTGACTCACTAAGGACAAATCATTAAAAACATTACAGTAAAGTTCACTATTTCCTGGGCAATAGCGAAGCATTGCCGGGCCTGCTAGTTTTTAATAAAAATAAAACAGAAAGAAATCTTCAACATCCTAAATCAAATAATTTACCAAATTCCTAAAATAATCAGCCCAACCGACATAATAATAACTACCCAAACAACCATAACAATAACAGAAACAGAAACAATACTACCAACAATTCAAACAGTAACAGAAACAGAAACTATAACGGCAATAACCCAAATAACTACGGTAATAATCCTAACTATGGTAATCGAAACTTCAACAATTTTAACAATAGAAACTTTAACAATAATAGACATTTCGAACATAGAGAAAGGCCTGATTTTTCTACAAATAGATGGGAACAATTTCGACCTAATACTAACAATCAACCAGAACCAATGGAGGTTGATAATTTTAATAAAGAACCTGAAGTCAATGGAGAAGTAAATTTTACAGAGTAGCCTCGGAGAATAAACTTCCAATTATAAAATTATCCTTTAAAATATTAAAATTAATTGTCTATTAGATACCGGATCATATACCAGTTTAATAAAACCAAATATACTACCTTATGATGTCTTGAAACTAGAAAAACACCTTACATATAATTCCCTAGGAGGTACTAATCTCGTATCGTATAAAATAATCACAACAATTCCAGAAGAATTAATCAAAAAAAGGGACACTAAAATGGAAAATTTTCCCTCTTAAGAGTAGGAAATATGATGCTATAATTGGCAATAATTTTCTAATCCCATTTCAATCCAAAATTGATTTAAACAATCAATTTCTAGAGATTTTTTCTTTATATAAAATACCCTTTCATAACATTGACTATCCCATTGAAATTGCTCAAGCAAATCACTTGGAACCAATAGATAACGATAATCAAGAAATATTAAATAAAATAAACCAAGAAAATTTAAGTGCTGAAGAAAAAACTCAACTCAAAAAATTGTTAAAACAAAATAAAGATTTGTTCTTCCACGAAGGTGATAATTTGACCTTCACTTATGAAATTAAACATGAAATCCGATTAAAACATTATAATCCTATATTTTGTAAACCATATCGATACCCACAAATACACGAAAAAGAAATTGAAACACAAATTAAAGATATGTTAAAACAAGGAATAATCAGAGAATCAAATTCCCCATATAATTCTCCTCTTTGGATAGTATAAAAGAAAATGGATAACTCCAACCAAAAAAAATGGCGAATAGTAATCGACTACAGAAAAATCAACGAGATTACTATTGACGATAAGTTTCTGTCGCAGCGCGACATAAATTCCTAAAAAAAATAAACCTATCCTCCAAATACCCGATGATAAAAACAATCGATCCTCCTGTCATCCACATAACATGTGACTGTCATAGTATCAGTCACAATCATTCAAGTAATTCGATCCAAAAATGACCTAAAATACGTTCCACGCTCGATCCCCACAAAATCTTCCACGCAGTTCGTTGGGATAAAATTCATCCCCACCACAAACGAACGGTTGATCCCAGCTCCGAATTTGTATAAATTCACAAGCGGAGCTAATAGAAACTAGGGTTTTTGCTCAGGTTTCCACCGAGTACGCGCCTCTAAGATCAGGTATACACCGATCTTAATTCCCAGTTCTGGTATACACCGAACGAAATTCTCTACCCACAACAAGGTCGGTATACACCATCTTGTTCCCTCCAATCATATTTGTTTTCCACAGAAATATTTAATTTTTGTTTGAAGTCGGTGTCCACCACTTCAATTTGTACAGGGTTTCGCGACACTAACGGCATCTCATTTTCAGAGAATACAGTGTCAACGGCGATTTAAAATACCGCAGCGGCAGTAGAAAATTTTACATAACATTCATCACAATTATTTTGAATTACAGAATTTTTATTTTGTTTGAAATTTATCTATATTCTCATCCTTGTTGAATTATCATTTTGTATTTGAATTATTATTTGCTTGAATTATTATTTGCTTTTTTTTCGAATTATTATTATTTTCTTCTTTTGTTTGTTATATTTTAGTTTTTTTTTCTTTTTTTTATATTCCTTTTTAATTATTATTTGATTAAATAAATTATTATTTTGTTTGAACACAAATTAAAGCAAGTGTTTTAAGCCAACAATCCGATCCTTCACCTTCTTTTACAGGAAACATCGGGGCAACAATTAAATTCACTAAAATTGCGTTCTTCTTTCTTGAAGTTGATTTCGTTGTTCCGTCACTACATCACAATTGCATTTTGATTTTTAATTTAATGCTACGGTCCTCAAACGCCGTCACAGTAACTATAGCAATTGAATATAAAAATAAATACTATGAATACGATGAAAATAGAGCATTACATTAATAAATATTGTAAAAACATTTTTGATTGCAACACTGATATATATAACATTGACGATAGTAGTATATTAATCCAGTTAGCAAGAAACCTAAGTTTAATTTCAAATTGTGATGAAAGAAAATTCAATTTAAACGGCAATTACTTTATTAAATTCTATAATTGTTTCATAAATTTAGATAATAAGACATATTATAACCATATAAAAGAAATAGGAAATAAATACGTCATACCAAATTTAGAATACAAACCAGAAAGTAATGCGACTTTAAACTTTAAGGAAATTATATTACAAAATAAAGAAAATATAAAAGAAATTCAAGAGTTAAAATATTACAAAATAGTTAGCTATTCCGGAATTACTATCACAATAATAACTGTTGTAATAATAATTCTTATTTTATATTTGTATTGCAAACAAAGAAAATTCAAAGTAAAAATTGTAAATCGGATTCAGATTCGGATTAACAAAGGGCGAGTTACGTTCGCTGACGGTTTAAAATACGCTAACAGTTTAAATAACAAAGATAACCAACATACAAATTTTAATTCAAAGAAAAACTTTAATGAGATAGAGTTAACAGACTTTTCTGCTGACATGGCACATTCCTTAGATAAACTTAAAATTCGATGTCCAATGGACCCCCACGAAGTGGTCTTATTTTAATAAACCGTCAGGGAACGTGACTCCTTCTCTTCTTAAAAATGACAGATAAGCAAATTATTGTGATTAGAACTAGGAGGGCTAGAAGAATAAGTCAAAAAGATAAATTGGCATTCTGATCTGAAGATCGAATCCGAAAAGTCGTTGTTCGTAATTAGTTGTTCGTAATCGTTGTTTGTAATTAGTTGTTCGTAATTTGTTTGTTCAGTTTAAAAAGTTAAATAAAAGTTTCTTTAATAAAATGTTTTTTGGTGTTTAATTGATTAAAAAAAACAAACCCAAAAAATATAAGTCGCGCGATCAGCTTATATCAAGTCCCTGCTCGGCCGCCAATGTTAATGCGCAAAGGGGTTTTTGCGCTCGAAAATATTGAAATCGAAAGCAAGACGGGTAGCGAAAATAAAATAAACACCCTTCGAAAACAAATGGTCGATCACCGGGCTTTATTCAATTTATAATAAAATGGCTTTAATATTTAGAGACTTAAACCAAACTCTAGGCAACTAGAAACCAAAAGCCTTGCGGGCCGGAACAATTGCAACGATCGAGTGACTCATTAGTTATTCAAATAAAGGAATTCAATAAATTACAAATTTTAGCTGGGTTTTACTGTTACCTCTGTATTAACAGATATTTTTAAAAAACCGATATTCTAAAAAAAGTTTAACACCCTGTATCTTAGAAACCATGCATTTCCGGACCTATGTTTATATGAATTTTTGGGGTTTTTGGGGTCAACAAATTCATCGCAGGCTGCACGAATGTGGGCCTGAGGCATACGCTGCCATTCGCGGCGAAGCGCTGTCTTGAGCGCATCCGTACTTTGGTAGTTTTTAGGCCAATTTTAGCCTTTAAAATACCCCAAATAGAATTATCTAACGGGTTCGCATCTGGAGAATTCGAGGGCCATTGTGTGTGCGAAAAGAAGTGCGGAACTTTGTTTTCATTCCATTTCTGATTTTTTTGGGCTTTGTGAGCTGGCGCAGAATCCTGTTGGAATGTCCACGGTCTGCGGCCGAAATGGTTGCATGCCCAAGGCTTCAACACATGTTCCAAGACCGTTTCCAAATAAAGATTCGCGTTTTTCTTAACACCACGGTCCAAAAATATGAGTGGAGATCGACCATTGGCAGTTACTTCGCCTCAAACCATGACACACGGTGGCACTTCCTTCCTGGTGCCCATCTTTGGTCAAAATTATCGTATGACCTCCCTGGCATGTAGACTCGATCATTTTGCTTGTTAAAATGTTGTTCAATTGCAAATGAGGCCTTATCAGAGAAAACGATGTTTGGCAATTGGCCACTTGCGTGCAACCGAAGTAAGCCCTTCGCTCTTTCCATTGTCACCTTTTTTTGGTCAGGTGTGAGTTCGTGCACTTTTTGGAACTTCAAGGGCTTTAGTCGGATTTCAATCCTCAAAATATGTTGCATCCGTTCTCTCGATATTTTTAGCTCAGCATCCAATTTCCTTCCAGTGCGCCGAGTATTACGAATAAGTCTAGTCTTCACTTTCCGGATCATTTCCGTCGATGTTGCTGTCTTTCTGCGACCGCCACCATGCCGTTTAGCAATGCTGCCAGTATCGTTGTAACGGGTTATGGTGCGATACACAAACATTTTACTCACATTCAAATACTGCAACTCACGAAAAATAGCTGCTCGAGATTTTCCATTCAAATAAAGCGCAGTCACACTCTTACGTTTGCATTCCATTGTCGATATAACAAAAACTAAGAAGACGAAAAAAAACGCTAACACAAGTTTGTCAACAATAAAGTGAATAAACAAAATTCAAATTCTCAGCTTGGTACGATTTGTGATTAAGCAGTTACAGCCTCGTGAAATTTGTAACACTTCGAATCAGCCACCCTGTAGATGTAATTAAGTAGGGGAGCGGCTTACATAGTGGCGCAGCGTACAATGTGGCGCAGGGCCTTTTTTGGTATTATAGAAATTGGTAGATGAAATCTGTCCGGTGTCATAAGTGTGTTAGTTAGTAACCCGACTTTGTCTAAGTAACAGGTGCGATCAAGCGCGCATTTAATAGGTCTTGTGAAAAAAAATCAAAAAGGCCCATTTTTCAAGTTTTTTTTTAATTTTTTTCATTCCTTCGCAACATCTAGTATTTTTAAGACATTTATGAAAACTTTATATGCAAAGCCTCACTGTGATATCCTCTTTTAAGCATCATAATTGATTTTGGATTATCTTCAATTTTTCTTATAACTTCGATCATATTTACAGAAAAATTCCAATGTGGCGCACGCGTTTCGTACAAAGTGGCGCATTAATTAGGTTTATTCAATGACAAAGAAGATATGGTTTTTAAATGTTTTATTGCCCCTTTAGCTGCGACATATTTTGTCGTTCCTTCTAGTGCCGAGGAAAATCTGAAAAAGCACTTGGAATGTGCTAATATATCCACTGGTTTCTATATTTTCATTCCTTGCGATTTCGACTATGATGATTAAGCCGATCTAGAATTTTAAAATTTTTGATCATACTTAACCTATTATTTTAATAAATTTTTGAAAAGTATCGAATATCTATTGTATTTACTTTATTTTTCCACGCAGATGTTACACTTTTATAGTGCACCACATTGTACGCATGTGCGTGCAATGTGGCGCAAAGAGGTCCCTGCAGTTTTTGGGCTATATCTCCGAAAATATCTACAATTGAATAATGATTGCTTCTGTAATAACAAAGCTTAGTAAATTTCCTTTCAACTCATGCCTTCACTCCTGATCTAAACCTCCTTTAAATATCCTTAAGAGCTCTAAACTCAAAACTATAGGCACATTGTACGCCGCTCCCCTACTTAGGAATCAAAATTGATTGTAAGCTTAATTTTAAATCTAATATAGACTACGTAGCAATGAAAGTAGGTAAAAAAGTTGGAGTTTTGTCAATAATTGGTAATAAGCTGAATTTACAACAAAAGTTAATGGTAATGGTAATGGTATATAAATCAATTATTGAACCTCATTTTATTTATTGTGCTAGTATATTATTTTTATCATATGAATCAGATATAAATCGCTTACAGATATTGCAGAATAAATGTTTAAGAAATATATTGCGAATGGATAGATTTACCAGTAAAAATCAATTATTGGAGATAACAGGTTTTTTAAGTGTTAAACAAACTATAATTGTATACACATTAATTGATATATTGAAGTTGATAAATAGTCTTTAGCCTAAGTACCTTAGTAATAAAATAAAATTTAAACACCAAAATGAAAGAAAACGAACTCTGAGATGTAAAAATGATATCGAAAAAATTAATGCCTTAACGACTTTTTCTCAAAATTCTATTTTCTTCAAAGGAATAGAACTATACAGGGTGTTTAAAAACAACACGGCAATATTTAAGGGGGTGATTTCTGAGTTCATTTCATGAAAAAAAGTTTATATAAACATAGGTCCAGAAATGCATGGTTTCCAAGATACAGGGTGTTAAACTTTTTATAAAATATCGGTTTTTTAACAATAACTGCAATATCTTTTGTCCCATTTTTTTGAAATTTTGCAGCATTGTTTGCATTAATAAGAAGCTCATTTCACCTTAACTAGACTAAGGTTATTAAGTCCAGTGGCGTGCGTGGGGGCACCTTAAGCGATATTATTGACAAAAAATGTGTACGCCAGACTTTTTTCTAATTATGATATTTTTTTTAGATAAAGCAAGCAAAAATACAAATTTTTGTTCTCTTGAATTTTTGACGTATCTTCCTCCGCTTTCGAGATAAAACGCAAAATACATTTGATTGCATGTCCTTTTACCATACAAAAATAGTTATGAAAAATTTGAACCATTTTTTTTTTGGTAAATTTTGGTAATATTATGTTGATACTTCTTGTCAAATAATTGTTTTCACCCTGTAGTGCGAAACAAAGCAAATTAGAATAGTTCAAAAACTTCGCTTAATTTCGCTGTCAATAATATCGCTTAAGGTGCCCCCACGCACGCCACTGGACTTAATAACCTTAGTCTAGTTAAGGTGAAATGAACTCCTTATTAATGCAAATAATGCTGCAAAATTTCAAAAAAATGGGACAAAAGATATTGCAGTTATTGTTAAAAAACCGATATTTTATAAAAAGTTTAACACCCTGTATCTTGGAAACCATGCATTTCTGGACCTATGTTTATATAAACTTTTTTTCATGAAATGAACTCAGAAATCACCCCCTTAAATATTGCCGTGTTGTTTTTAAACACCCTGTATAATAATTTGGCAAATATTAAAAACTTGAATTGTATAATTAAATTTAAGAAAACGATAAAGAAATATGTAAAAGAAAATTTTTAAATGTTGTATTATGGATTTATTTCTAAATAAATAATCATTCATTCATAGGCCAAGAAAATTAGACTATTGCTTTCGAATAACTGGTGGAGTTCTGGAAACTGCTTTAATCTTTGAAATAGGTCTCAGATATGTACGTCCTGAGTTTGCCCCAATTTCCAAATGGAGCTTCAGCTGGTATGGACCAAAATTTTCCAAATTTTCGGACTTTTTCAAGTTTTTCGTTTATATCTTCTAAAATACCAATTTTCAGAAAAATGGCTTCAAATGAAAGTTGTAGAGCATCAAATTCTACGTGTAATGACACTAAACACGAGTATTTTGCACCACCCGCTACCAAAGTACAGTAGGCCAAAGTTGGACCAATTATCCTTTTTGACGAAAAATTTCTACCGAGTTGTAGAATAATGTCCGTTAATTTATTCAGTTCCTATACTTAAGGGACCTTCTATCTTAAGTTATTACGTAATTAGCTAACCTGACAACATCTTATAGTGACCATATCAATATTAAAAATCGTTTATGTTTTAAATAAAAATGATTGACTTGGCAAAATTGTGGATTGCCCGGTGTACCGGTGTTATAGTTACAACCGGTTTTATACTCAAACCGGTTGGAAACCCGGGTTCTTAACCGATACCGTTCCAAAACCGAACCGAACCGGTTTAATACCGGTATCAGGTCAACACCGGTTGCAAAATATGGACTGCCATGCTGGTGTTATAGTCACATCCGGTTCAGTCAAAGAATATAGAAGCAACTACTGTCTGTACATGGCTTGATTGCTTGTGTGCATCGTGCTGTGGAAAATTTAACGATTTAACAGATATTTTTTAGTTCAGTGTTCAGTTGACAGTTCTATCTTCTTCTGCATTGGAGAAGTAAGTATTGTGGTGAAGTGATTGTGTCACTTGAAAGTCATCAACTCATCAGCTAAAATAATTTTGTGAGTATTATATGACCTATGATATTATATTATCCTACTTATGTTATTAAGACGTTAATTACGCCAAAACAGCAATCGCAGTGCTTTGTTTTGTATTGCTAGTTCTGCTTATATGTCATAAGTTCTTTTTTTCTAGCGGGCTTGTCCATTTTCCGTCATGTTCGTAGCGTTTCGTGAAAATTTTGTGTCTTATATGGATTTTTCTTTTACTGATCGCATTCGTTTTATTTTTCCACGTCAGATCAAGGTGACTTCTGCTAAATGGGAAGGGGGAAGTCGCAAAAATCAGAGTGAGGTTTGGAACCATTTTGATCATGTTGACGATGACCCCCAGGCTGCAAGATGCAAGTTCTGCAAAAAAATATTTAAGAAGAGCGGGGGCACAACAAACTTGAGGGGTCACCTTAGGTCTATTCATCCGGAGGCTCTCCTTCCACAATCACCGTCAAGCTTCGTACAAGAAGATGACCGGGATGATGATTTGATGGCGCTAATGACTGTGGATGACTCCCCTACTCCTGCCTCGTCCAGGGAATCAACTCCTGCTCCGGACTCCCAATCGGCGCAGTGTTTGGTCTAGTACAAGCTAGCGGGACAAAATGCATGGTGTAATTTGCAGAAACTGGTCATGCCAAATTGGTTGTAAACAACCCTTTCTAAGAAACAAATTCCAAATTTTATTGCGTTAACTACCATCTGACCGTATCATACATTGGAAGGGGTGAAAGGTAAGTGATTAGAAAGTTTGATTTGCATCTGCAAATCAGTTGCATTTTTGGAAGAAAAGTGAAAACAACTATTTAAATTTGTAACAAAGTGAAAAGTGTTTTTTGTGATGGAATATTCAGTTGAAGGTATGTACACAATTTGCATATATTTATTTGCAAATTTATCATATATTTTTTTAGTTTAATATAAGTTTGAAAATTTTACAAAAAAACCTGCATGTTTTTTCGGAATTGTAAATTTTAAAGTATTGCAATTTTTTTTACCCGCATGTACTCGTCTTGATACTTCGACATATTATAACTACAACGTTTACGAATAGATATATACATATTTTAGAGCCCGAAAACCCCCGCCAATAAAATTATGTTCCTTTTTTTTAGAACGAGTCGTGAAGATTACGAAAATGGAATTTTTCGTAGAATGGATCACTAGTGTGAAAAGTGAAAGAACAAGTGGAGTTTTAGATTACATATGTAAAAAGTACAATATAATCGACGTGTCTGACGAATCTTTGCGAAAGCTAAAGATGAAAATTTCAAGTATTTCTTCGAAATTTAGTGAAAGGAGTTTATCGAAGTGCAGGAAAGAAGTGTTTTTGAACAAATTTAAAGACTGGTTAGAGGGCCCCGACCGACAGGAGTTCTATCTGTGGGTCGACCCACAAAATCCTTCGACGACGCATCGTTGAAAACGAAGAGACGTAGTGTAGAAGATCTACTAGACACTAGAAGTGCAAGTGAGCTAACGACAGCTGCTGAACTGGCAACACGGAAAGAAGGGCACCGAAATGTCGCGAAAAAAATTCGGGAAGTTGGTGAAAGTGCTAATAATGACATTAATACCATTGACACACAGAGCTTGGTTAACCAACTCTCCGAGTTAACCAAGAACGAAACCAAAATAGGTGTACACACATTGGAGAGTTGGTTTATTTTGACAGTTGCTATTTGTTTACATTATGCAAACATATTTTGTGAGTTCCTTTTTGTCTAAAAATTCAGATAGAAGTAATGTTAGCGATAGCAGTTATGATAAGGGAAAATAGCAACAAAAGATTATTTGAGCAATAATCAAATGCTGTTTCATTTATTGTGCACTTTGCATCATCATCTCGTAATTGCTTTTGCAATTGCTGCACTCCAGACCTCCAAAAGAAGAAATTCGGTTAATTTTGTCCATGCAACTCTTTTCTTAGACATTTTACAATTTAATAAATTCCTGTCGACTGTTCTTTATTTTATATCTTATTTATAAAAAAAGGCCATACAGTCTTGTTTTTCGATTATTTATTTCGAAAATTCATACGTTTCGAATTCTGTTTGATTTCATCAGTGAAATTCAAATAATAAAAATAAGAAGAAAGTGAAGAATTAAACAGAATTCGAAACGTACGAATATGTGAAATAAACAATCATAAAAGAAGACTGTATTGCCTTTTTTTTATAAATAAGATATCATATTAGAATGTATTAAAATTTGATCGGAACAAACGAATGCAGACTATGTCAAAATCATCGCAAATGACAGCAAGATATTGGAAGGCTTGCTGTGAAGTTTGACGCGGATTGTTGGAAAGTTATTGGAAAGTACTTGGTTAACTCGTTAACCAAGTCACTTTTGCTTGGTTTCTGACCAAGTCACTTGTATGGGGAACCAAGTCGAAACCACCTGATTTGAGTTGGTTTAGCTCTTAACCAAGTCTCCACTTGGTTAACCAAGCAGTGTGTCAATGATATAAGTGCTCACACGAAAGTAGGCAGTTAACCCCGGACGAAGCGTTAGCTTATTATGTAGACTCTAAGTCGACTACATACTCCTACAAGGAAACCAGGAAGTGGTCAATGAAGGCAGGACATCAAGTGTATCCATCATTCTACAGTTTAGGTAAGTCCAAAACTTCTTGTTGTCCTTCTAATGAACACATTTCTGTAACTGAATCTCGAGCTGAAATAAAACTGCAGGCTATTTTGAATAAAACGGCTGAACGTTTAATTGAAGCTCAGGCTGAAGTTATTACAAGTGTGTTACCTCGTTCATCAGTAACACTGGTAAGTAAATGGGGTTGTGATGGTAGTTCTAGGTATATAATCAGAGATTTGAGAACACCAACGCGACAGACGAATTTCTCTTCGTATTTTCATTTGTGCCCCTGAGACTGCTTTGTGGTGATATTGTAATCTGGCAAAATCCACGACCTTCCTCGACCTTATATTGCCGTCCTATCAAGTTTATTTTCGCCAAGGAGACAAATGATTTTACAAAAGAAGAAACTAATAAAGTGCTAGCTGAAATAAGTCAGCTTGTTCCAACATTATGTAACGTTGATGGATCTCAAATCTCTGTTATACACGATTTGTTGTTGACGATAATTGACGGTAAAGTGTGCAACGCTTTAACAGACACTCGTTCAACACAAAAGTGTTATATTTGCGGTGCTATTCCGTCAACTATGAACGAGAAATCGAGGGACTTCCCCAGCAACGAAGCGCACTTTGGATTTGGTTTATCGACTTTACATGCATGGATTCGTACTTTATGTCTGCTTCACATAAGCTATCGTCTAGATATAAAAAAAAAATGGCAGGTTAGATTAGATGACAATAAAGATATTATGAAGCAACGCTCACAAGCGATCCAAAAGATGTTCTAAGATCGCATGGGTCTTATAGTAGATAAACCAAAACCTGGGCATGGTAATTCGAATGATGGAAACACCGCACGTAGATTTTTTTCTAATGCTGAATTAAGCAGCGAAATTACAGAACGAATTAGCAGCGAAGAAGCGAAGAAGCAGCGAATTAAGAACGTAATGCTTATTAAATGATTTCATGTAATTTTTAACCCCCGAATGCAAAAAGAGTGGTGTTATAAGTTTGACGGGTCTGTGTATCTGTGTATCTGTGTATCTGTCTGTCTGTGGCATCGTAGCTCCTAAATGAATGGACCGATCATGATGCGGTTTCTTTTGTTTAAAAGCTGACGTGATCGAGATGGTTCTTAGCTACAATATATGAAGATCTGTTCAGGCGTTTCAAGGTCATCAGCACTTTTTTAGGGGAGAAACCGATAACTGTGGCAAATCAAATTTCGTAAATTTTCCGAAAGATTTTGGATCACTGATCACGGGAAAAATTATAAAAAAAATATCAGATGGACCGTTTACGAGATATCCTTCGAAAAAGATTCAGTTCATCTGGCTCCCAAAATCCTTCGGAAACTGGTTTATTTACACTTTAATTTACATTTATTTATCACTTTAAGGACCTAATAACAATGTAGAGTCCTTATTTCACAATAAAATCACTTTTACTATCTTTATTTGCGTAAAATTTTCGCATTTTCACTTAGACTCGCGCCACGAACAGTTTCAAAACAAACTTTGTCCAACTGTCATGTCGAATTCATTTGATTTTATTTTTCCACGTACTTTTACTTAAAATTAGAGTATTCTTTCATATAATAATGTGAATGCGTGCTAGTCTTGAAAATAGTATTAATACAATAGCTCTACATTGTTATTAGGTCCTTAAAGTGATAAATAAGTGATAAATAAACCAGTTTCCGAAGGATTTTGGGAGTCAGATGAACTGAATCTTTTTCGAAGGATATCTCGTAAACGGTCAATCTGGGATTTTTTTAATTATTTTTCCCGTGATCAGCGACACAAAATCCTTCGGAAAATGTCAAAAATGTAATTTGCCACAGTTATCGGTATCGTGCCCTTTTTTAACCCCCGACGCAAAAAAAGGGTGTAATTTTAACAGCAGTAGGGATCTTACACGCATAACGGGTATTTACTTTACTTTCAAACATATGTGTGACCTAACATTTGAAACAACCCTGTGTGTTGGTACCACTGAGCTAATCTGATGATGGAGCTCGAAATTTGGAGACGAAATCCTGTATTGCCTATTAGTAAACTCATCAAGCTTGGGCTCATTACACATAGATTCGTTTTAACGAGTTCTGTTCATTTCTCCTGATAACGAAGACCTGATGCTGGAACTGGAAGGTGGCTGATAGAACCTGGAATGCCAACTAGTGAACCCATCGAGTATGAGCCCATATACAGTACATTGTTAGTTATAAAGCACGTAATTGTAGCACAACATTACAAAAAAATGGCGCGGGCGCGAAATCTATACCTTATGTTCCTTTTATCATGCAGGAGTGCGATGTCTACCCAAACCCCCGCCCGCCAAGCACCCTTTGATAACTTTACAAAAGAGTGACTTGACTTGTATGAAGAACATCAGAAAAAGCAATAGTAGGTATAATATTAATGTCGTATTTGATGTAATTTTTCTTTAAAATTCCTACTTATCCCGAATTTTCACCGGCGAGGCGCGGCGCCCTTCTGTTCTTCGAGCCCCGGGAAAATGATCACATCAGTCGAAAACGAAAATTGATTCTACGAAGTAATCACCTAAATATAAACGATCTAACTTTTCTTTGTAATCAATCCCGAACAATCACATATTTACAAATGAAATTTCAAAGAAAAGGTATCTATCGGAATTAGGGTTGTGGGTAATTTAAAAAGAATGAAATAAAAAAAAAAAAATTAAAAATTTTAAGTAACCCCCGACACAAAAAAAACTCTAAAAAGTAAAAAAATAAAATTTCTCTCTCGGCCTTTTATAACTTCATTAAAAGGACCTATTAATATTTTTAAGATGAGCGTCGCCGCGTCGGGGGACCGCTAAGTATAACGAATCACTGCAATTCTATACAAAATATAATATAATAGTATAAGTAACTAAGTATAACGAATCACTAGAATTCTATAGAATATATATACAAAGAATTCTAGTGATTCGTTATATTAGCGGTCAGCCGACGCGGCGACGCTCATCTTAAAAATATTAATAGGTCCTTTTAATGAAGTTATAAAAGGCCGAGAGAGAAATTTTATTTTTTTACTTTTTAAGAGTTTTTTTTGTGTCGGGGGTTACTTAAAATTTTTAATTTTTTTTTTTTTTATAAGAACTTTGTCATCGGGATACGAGATAAATTGTTCAGAATTCAAAAAGTTCTGCGTTGAAATACGAAAAGCATACCTTGATCTGTATTCCTGGTACTGCATGCCCGTTACTGTACACAAGATCTTAGTACACAGTGCGGAAGTAATTCAATCTTGCCTCCTTCTAATTGGACAGCTTTCGGAAGAAGCCCAGGAGGCAAGACATAAAGATTGCTGTAGATTCCGTGAGCGACACACTAGAAAGCGGTCACGTATTGCCACTTATACAGATCTTTTGATGTACATAACGCTGGTGCATCAATTTCACTTCCCCATAATTGTGAATAATCATTAATTTTTTGCTAATTATTTGCTAATTTTTTGCGCAAGAATCAAATTTTTTGCTATTATGGATTCCAAGATATCGCGTGTTAAGTAGCGTAAGACTTACGCTAGTGCATCACCCAGCATATCTCGGAAACTATTCAACATATCGACACGATCTTTGCGGGGTATTTTTTTGCTAATTATTTGCTCGAAGACGGCATTGGAGCGATCTACCAACACCCACCCCCAACCCTTTTGCCAGAAAGGGAAGATTCACGCTAGTGCAGCATCCCGCGTATCTCGAAACCTAATGGAGCAATCAATATGAACTTTGCGGGATATTTTTTTGCTAATTATTTGCTCGAAGACGGCATTGGAGCGATCTACCAACACCCACCCCCAACCCTTTTGCCAGAAAGGGAAGATTCACGCTAGTGCAGCATCCCGCGTATCTCGAAACCTAATGGAGCAATCAATATGAACTTTGCGGGATATTTTTTTGCTAATTATTTGCTCGAAGACGGCATTGGAGCGATCTACCAACACCCACCCCCAACCCTTTTGCCAGAAAGGGAAGATTCACGCTAGTGCAGCATCCCGCGTATCTCGAAACCTAATGGAGCAATCAATATGAACTTTGCGGGATATTTTTTTGCTAATTATTTGCTCGAAGACGGCATTGGAGCGATCTACCAACACCCACCCCCAACCCTTTTGCCAGAAAGGGAAGATTCACGCTAGTGCAGCATCCAGCGTATCTCGAAACCTAATGGAGCAATCAATATGAACTTTGCGGGATATTTTTTTGCTAATTATTTGCTCGAAGACGGCATTGGAGCGATCTACCAACACCCACCCCCAACCCTTTTGCCAGAAAGGGAAGATTCACGCTAGTGCAGCATCCCGCGTATCTCGAAACCTAATGGAGCAATCAATATGAACTTTGCGGGATATTTTTTTGCTAATTATTTGCTCGAAGACGGCATTGGAGCGATCTACCAACACCCACCCCCAACCCTTTTGCCAGAAAGGGAAGATTCACGCTAGTGCAGCATCCCGCGTATCTCGAAACCTAATGGAGCAATCAATATGAACTTTGCGGGATATTTTTTTGCTAATTATTTGCTCGAAGACGGCATTGGAGCGATCTACCAACACCCACCCCCAACCCTTTTGCCAGAAAGGGAAGATTCACGCTAGTGCAGCATCCCGCGTATCTCGAAACCTAATGGAGCAATCAATATGAACTTTGCGGGATATTTTTTTGCTAATTATTTGCTCGAAGACGGCATTGGAGCGATCTACCAACACCCACCCCCAACCCTTTTGCCAGAAAGGGAAGATTCACGCTAGTGCAGCATCCCGCGTATCTCGAAACCTAATGGAGCAATCAATATGAACTTTGCGGGATATTTTTTTGCTAATTATTTGCTCGAAGACGGCATTGGAGCGATCTACCAACACCCACCCCCAACCCTTTTGCCAGAAAGGGAAGATTCACGCTAGTGCAGCATCCCGCGTATCTCGAAACCTAATGGAGCAATCAATATGAACTTTGCGGGATATTTTTTTGCTAATTATTTGCTCGAAGACGGCATTGGAGCGATCTACCAACACCCACCCCCAACCCTTTTGCCAGAAAGGGAAGATTCACGCTAGTGCAGCATCCCGCGTATCTCGAAACCTAATGGAGCAATCAATATGAACTTTGCGGGATATTTTTTTGCTAATTATTTGCTCGAAGACGGCATTGGAGCGATCTACCAACACCCACCCCCAACCCTTTTGCCAGAAAGGGAAGATTCACGCTAGTGCAGCATCCCGCGTATCTCGAAACCTAATGGAGCAATCAATATGAACTTTGCGGGATATTTTTTTGCTAATTATTTGCTCGAAGACGGCATTGGAGCGATCTACCAACACCCACCCCCAACCCTTTTGCCAGAAAGGGAAGATTCACGCTAGTGCAGCATCCCGCGTATCTCGAAACCTAATGGAGCAATCAATATGAACTTTGCGGGATATTTTTTTGCTAATTATTTGCTCGAAGACGGCATTGGAGCGATCTACCAACACCCACCCCCAACCCTTTTGCCAGAAAGGGAAGATTCACGCTAGTGCAGCATCCCGCGTATCTCGAAACCTAATGGAGCAATCAATATGAACTTTGCGGGATATTTTTTTGCTAATTATTTGCTCGAAGACGGCATTGGAGCGATCTACCAACACCCACCCCCAACCCTTTTGCCAGAAAGGGAAGATTCACGCTAGTGCAGCATCCCGCGTATCTCGAAACCTAATGGAGCAATCAATATGAACTTTGCGGGATATTTTTTTGCTAATTATTTGCTCGAAGACGGCATTGGAGCGATCTACCAACACCCACCCCCAACCCTTTTGCCAGAAAGGGAAGATTCACGCTAGTGCAGCATCCCGCGTATCTCGAAACCTAATGGAGCAATCAATATGAACTTTGCGGGATATTTTTTTGCTAATTATTTGCTCGAAGACGGCATTGGAGCGATCTACCAACACCCACCCCCAACCCTTTTGCCAGAAAGGGAAGATTCACGCTAGTGCAGCATCCCGCGTATCTCGAAACCTAATGGAGCAATCAATATGAACTTTGCGGGATATTTTTTTGCTAATTATTTGCTCGAAGACGGCATTGGAGCGATCTACCAACACCCACCCCCAACCCTTTTGCCAGAAAGGGAAGATTCACGCTAGTGCAGCATCCCGCGTATCTCGAAACCTAATGGAGCAATCAATATGAACTTTGCGGGATATTTTTTTGCTAATTATTTGCTCGAAGACGGCATTGGAGCGATCTACCAACACCCACCCCCAACCCTTTTGCCAGAAAGGGAAGATTCACGCTAGTGCAGCATCCCACGTATCTCGAAACCTAATGGAGCAATCAATATGAACTTTGCGGGATATTTTTTTGCTAATTATTTGCTCGAAGACGGCATTGGAGCGATCTACCAACACCCACCCCCAACCCTTTTGCCAGAAAGGGAAGATTCACGCTAGTGCAGCATCCCGCGTATCTCGAAACCTAATGGAGCAATCAATATGAACTTTGCGGGATATTTTTTTGCTAATTATTTGCTCGAAGACGGCATTGGAGCGATCTACCAACACCCACCCCCAACCCTTTTGCCAGAAAGGGAAGATTCACGCTAGTGCAGCATCCCGCGTATCTCGAAACCTAATGGAGCAATCAATATGAACTTTGCGGGATATTTTTTTGCTAATTATTTGCTCGAAGACGGCATTGGAGCGATCTACCAACACCCACCCCCAACCCTTTTGCCAGAAAGGGAAGATTCACGCTAGTGCAGCATCCCGCGTATCTCATATTTAATATGTGGCCTGTTGGCTAGGCCTCTGCATTAACAACACCTATATGTATGCAATCACGATAGTTTACGTATGCCGCGGTATGCCGCCTAGTGCCTGATTTATTTGAAAATTGGCTCCCGAAAACGCCTAAGCATATGCAACAGTTATCTCAAGAAAGCTCCAGAAGTTAATCTTCAGATCGTACGTTTATCAAAAACAACAACATAAATAAATGGAATATGAAATTGAATAAATAAATAAATAATGTATAAAGATATTTTACATCTTCGAAAAAACTCAATTTTCATCAAAATTACCAAAACAGTCAAAATCATCTTCTGGCTCAGTGTGAACGGGGTATTATACACAACTTGACTTCCCGCTGTGTACTCAATTTAATAGCATGCTCTGAATAATACTATAGGAATATAGATTAAAATGAGGAAATCGAAGGTTGCTGCTTCTACCAATATGCGCTTGTGCATTAAAATCACCACTTTAAGTTCTGCTCGCGATGCTTTAAGTTTTGATAGCTTTTACAACACATGCAAATGATAACTTTTTCTCAACAATTGCTTAGGATAAAGCTTTCTCGTAGCCAGAACACAGAGAACAGAAAAAGAACAATATGTTGGCGGGAAGCCTTTTTCTTATTGGATTATTATTTATATTAATTACTCTTCCTTCCTCACGTTACTTAACATAACTAAATATATGCTAAAGCCTGGCCAGAAGATATATCTATGATTTAAAATAATAACCACGTGATTTGGATATGTGGTTGTGTACGTATAAAGCCACGAACGGAAAAGCTCTTGTGCCATTTATAATATATATATATAAAAATATAAATATAATATATATGTGTATGTATACAGACCAGTCGCCGCGACGCGTCGCTCGAAGAATTCTGTCATATTTGGTAAAGGTGTGCAGACGCGCATAATTTGTAGACAGTGTTTGATTGTTTTACCACGGTAGTTCGAATTGGTGTTTTCGTTTGTTTGTTTAATTTGTTTTTTGGTCAATATGGGTGACAGTGAAGTAAACGTTACTGAGAAAAAAGGACGTGGAAGACGTGCAGTTGTTTCAAAAGAAGATTTTCTGAAAGTTACTTTGGAATATGCTGACAGAATTTGCGTTAATACAAAAGTGGTATCAAAAACAAATCAAGTATGGCAAGACATTTCAAAGGCGTTTAATAACAAATTGCAACCGAAATCATTACATGCCATGCTTTGTAATAATCATAATGGTGCTTTGTCGCAAATACATGGTCATCTAAACCTACTAAATTGTGATGAAAATGATACCGTTCTTTCTATCGACAAGAATGTTTCCATTGAATCGGAATGTGATTTGTACAATGACAATATGATATCGTTTGAAGCCAACGCCACCAGAGAACAGTTTAATGCTCTGACAGAGTATAAAAACTATGAAAACAATACTCGGGAAGCGAAAAATAAAAAAAGAAAATACTGTGTTTTTATATCTGGTGCATATCAATCCTTTTTCAACGACCTAATTTATCAACACACAAAACTAAGATGTGGTTGGAATTATTATAATAGGCAATTGAACATGGAACGCACATTGGGAAATCTCCATGGTAAGTATCCATTGTTCTATAATTCAAGTTTGAACAAGAAGTTAATTGTCGATATTTAGTGTTCAACAATTCTCGATTCTGTCGGTTGCTTTACTTCAGAAACAAAGAGTAACTTTCTCTGGTTATCAAGGCTTAATTTTTTGCTTGTACTATGAATCCGTATCGTTAATTTCTTGATTCTGAATGTAATTCGTTATTTAATGAACAAAGAAAAACTCACTTTCTCTGGTCGAAATGTATTTTGAAAGTTGCAATAATTCTTTCAATATCCGATTCTTTCACGGAATATATATTCGTTTCTTCTTATCTTTAATACTTGCGAAAAAAAAGAGAATTATTCTGCAATTATTAGTATTTTTGGTACGTGTACATTACATATCTGCACCCACTCACAATTACTTATTACGCATACATCTTTAGTCCAGTAAACGATATGGTCTGAAATCCAAAATCGCCCTGAACGGCTGCATTTTATATTTCATATTTTTGGGGTACGGAGAATAGATATCTGACTTATTTTGACTTAAAATGACGGGAACATGTCAAAAAGGTCATAATAAATTTTGTTTTGCTTTCTTCTTGGAACGACAATAAAAATCCAACAGGGATTCAAAGGGTGTTTTCTTTCACTTTGAAACGGAACCTCACAAGTTTTTGCGAATTTTCGTTCCATGTTCCTAAGTGTATGTAATTGGAAGGAAGTTTGTTGATACCGCGAAAAATGAGTATCCAAAAACATTATGGAATCTTTGTCGGGAGTATCTAAAAACACTTTTTGGAAGTTTTTAGCTTGACGTCTCTCAGTCGCTCCGTTGTTTTTTCATATGGTCACATGTTCCCGTCATTTTAAGTCAAAATAAGTCAGACATCTATTCTCCGTACCCCAAAAATATGAAATATAAAATGCAGCCGTTCAGGGCGATTTTGGATTTCAGACCATATAGTTTACTGGACTATCTTGGAAAATTATGATTTTTGCATTCCTCATTCTCTTACAAAGATGAAAATAATTCTTCAGTGCAACAACAGAGGAAAAAATTGGTTTCATTAAAGAAAATTTCTTAATCTTAATTTACTACCAGAGCAGAGTTGAATAATTTCTTAAATGGAAGCTTAATCATTATATTATTAAACTATACTTCGATAAATTAATATATGTATAATTAATTCAGCTCAATGCAGATGCGGATCGAAGGTTCGCTTGGATTTTTATAGTCCGTCAAGTTCTGATGCCATGAAGATAATAGTTGAAATAGGTGTAGGATCAGGCAATGAATGTGGACCAAGTTATCTACGTGGTATTGAAAAAAAACAAGCTCTACAAGAGATAAAAGAATGCGGCTCAACGGAACTGTATTTGTCAAAAAAAGCCAATGATTTGATGAGACCTGACGATCCAAAACCACCAACTATCAGAAATAGAGCAGTATACCTCACAGCCAAATCCAGAAATAAAGGTGAAAATTATCTTTCAAGCGATCCAATTGAAGCATTGGATATGCTAAAACATACAAAATATCCCAATATTATTCATGATATTGGAAGAAGTCCCTTTAGCATCGAATATTACAGCAACGAACAAATTCATGCGTACAAAATGGTGGACAAAAAGTACGGGGTAACTATTTGCGTGGACTCGACAGGTCTCAATCTGCATAATATTGAACGGCCCTATGCCGATAAGCAACGTTCACTATTCGCTTACTTGATATGGCAAGTATTCTTATTTTTTTACATCAGAAATATTTGAAAATTTAAACAAGGACATTTTGTTTTCGTTCCAAGCAATTTAACAATATAAGATACAACAAGTTTGAGAAATCTATTTTAAATTTATATAATTGTCAGCCATTAGAATGTTCCGTTAATTTTTCCTTTGCTTTTTTAAAGCGTCAATAGCGAAGCTGGTCAGTTCACTGCAGGCATGAAAATAGCTGAAAGGCATACGACCCGAGATATCGCTACATTCCTGCAGAATTTCCACAGTAATGGTGCACCCTATCCGAAGGAATTTATTTGTGATCAATCACTAGCACTGCTGAATGCCGCAGTAATAGTATATTCTCCCTACAGTAATATCTATGAATATGCTGATGCACTACGAGTAAATGATAATAACATCACAAGAATCCGCATTGATGTAAATCACTTTCAAAACACCTATAGAAAATTACTGTCTGGAGTAAAAAGTCGCAAAGTGCGTACTTTATACATGGCTGCTGTGGGTGAATTGATCATGACAAAGGATGATGAAATCTCAAGAAGGATTGTAAATTCAATATTCATTCTCTCTAATTGCGAAACAGCAGGTGCCTTAGTGGATGACGAAAATCAATTGACAGAATGTCAAAGACAGAAAAACTGGTTATGGAATTTGGTTATCGGTATGTATGAAGAATATTATTTATCGCTTACATTTTCTGTAAAAAATTAGCGTTCCCTTCGATGCGCAAATAATATGTTTGTTATATATACCGCGAATAAGCTTTCTTCTGATTCCTCGAAATGGTAAGATGATTCTAGAAATGAAAAGCAATTATTTCAGTTTATAATTATCAATTTCAAATTAATTCATTTCAGTCCTCGTTTTTCATCTTGAACAATATCTATCGAAATTCAGCGTAGAATTGCTTTGTATATAGTATGTATATTATTTCATTTAATTGAAATTATATTGATCAATGAAGTTTAGAAAGGTATTATATTGATAAGCATTGACTTAAAGTAGGTTCAAGGTAATAATAATTCAATTTTATACTGTGTAGAATTATGAACTATAAATTTACTTTTGCTACATCACATATTCTCTTCACGAACTTAGTAATAAAATAAAAAATAATTCTCTGATTAGAAATCGAATTCAAACTCTTCAAATTACTTAATGAATAAGTTGGTATCTATAATAGCTCAACAATTTCCAACAGGTGACTATAACAAAGAGAAAGAGATTATGTATATAGAAATGTCGTTTGACTCGAACCAATTGAACGACAAAGCTCCGTATTCTTGTCAAATTAACAATGATACTTTGAACTCCTACGGTGAAGAGGCACAACAAGAGTTTGATAGCTGCAAAGAATATTTTGCACAAGAAGGTGTCGAGGCGAATCCCTACTATTTGACAGTAGATATCTCAAAAAAGTTGTTGAACGATTTGAAACTGAAATCTATTTGGGGAAACACATTAAGTGACAAATTTAAGTTTGGTAGGATTCCTGCTACTAGTGCTCCAGTAGAAGGGGAAATTAGCACTTTGAAAAATAAAGTCATGGCTCAATACAGAAGCAAAGTACGCGTAGATGAATTCGTCGACGGTCACATCAAATATCTACAAGGAAAGAGTTTACTGATCACAGCATCTTTGAATAATGCTCCGAAAACTTCATTTGAAAAGGACTCCAAAAAATGTAATGTCTGCGATGAAAAAATCTCAAAAGAAGATTTGAGTAGTTGTTTTCATTGTGAAGAAAATATCCATACCTTCTCTCAATGCTCAAAAGCATACAAACAAAACAGATACTGCATAATTTGTTTAGAGACTACTTTCGTGAAGAAAACATTATCATTGTCCCAAATAGAAAATTGGAAAGGAAAAGGTGAGCCTCGAATGAAGACGGCTGTTCGGAAAGAAGTTATTGAACCGACCGAAACTGTAAGAACTGCCTGCCAATCGAACGACAACGCCGGGGAAAATACAAATGTCTTGGAAAGGACATCAGCGAAATGTCCATGTTGCGCCAATAATGATTTTCCAACTGGTGCCCATACATGCATCAAATGTGGTAAGGCAGTTCATATTTTTGAAGGTTGTTCAATCGCTGTACCGGGAGAAGAAGAAGAAGAAGGATATGGACAAAAACGACTGTGCATCAATTGTGTTGCAGCGAGCAAGGCAATTGAGATGAATATTGATACGACGAAGGTTGAAGCGAGCAACGTAATTCAGACGAATACTAACAGAGATAATAACAAAACCAACGACAAGAAGGTAACTAACCAAACTAAATCGAAAAGTTCCCGTAGACCAGCCAAGTATCATGGAAATCGAAGAGACGACGTCAAAGATTCGCTGATGTGGGAAAGTAATAAACCTATGCCGATAATGAAAAATGGAAATAGAATTAATCTTGCTCCACAAAAAATTGATGGTAAAACAGTCTCATTAAGAAATACGTGTCCCTTCGACAGCATGTTATTCTTAACGATGGTGGCTGCAATCGATTTTGAAGATTTACAAGCAAAAGTGAGTATTTCGTATGGTTTTTTATTCATTGTAGCACTTGATATGCAGCTCTTACATTCATAGCAATATCTTTTAAGAACAAGTAAATTACATCTAAATAAATATACTTCTGGGAAAAACTGCTCAAAAATAGATTATTCTTATTTCTATAAAAATTATGAAATGTATAAAATTTAAGTTGCTATTACTATGTAGAATGATTTTCTTCAACGCTCTGCTCTCAATTAAACAGCGCTAAAACTTACATCGATCTGGTTTTCAACAGATAGTGAAAATTCTAAAATATTCTTGATTTTCTGCGTAACATTTTTACAAAGTTGTAATGAAAAATTTAGAATCGGGAAATTCTGTACAATTATGCTCTTCTAGACATGAATTCATTTAATTTTTGTATACACACAGAAGTGTATTTTTATGAAAATCCAAATAATTCAAAATTTATACTTGAAAAAAACATAACTAAGTTTTTATAGCAATGCCAAATTTTTTCATAATTAGTAAAGTTTTGAAGACGCTATAACAAATATACATTTTAAATTAATTCAATACAATATGTTATGTTCTTATTGTTAGATGAAGACTATAGAAGAGCCATTCTTCGATTTGGTTCTGCATATTATGGAAAAAGGCTTGCGAGCAGGTGCATACACGTTACGTGCAAAGATACTGGCTTCATTCTTCGAAATCCAGAAATCTCGAATGCTCGGTTTATACCACATTGAGTCAGGCTATGTAATAAGTGCGATGGCCAAGAAATTGTACAGTAACTGGTACAGTTTCGAAGAAACATTTGTGTGCACAGATTGTCATCATGAAAAAAAAGTCAATCAAACAGCTGTGTATGTTAATGACTTTGCATGTGGCCAACCTGCGAATGAAGATTTCGAAGACTTCATTAATGAAAATTATCCATGGGCACCAATAAGCGATTGTTTGCTTTGCGGAGGTGTCAAGTCAGTAACACAAAGCTTAACAAAAATTGGTAAGTTGATTCACATTTTAATGATTTTCTGCAGAAGAACAATTTGAATGAAAAAAATAAATTTTGATGTGAACTTTTATATTTTAGGAGATATCGTGATTTTCGATATAGCTAATAATGAAGAAAGAGATTCACATTTCTCTTTGGACAGCTTCCGGAAAACAATTCGCAATCCACTGAATGCAGAGGAGGAATTAGTTCTCGTTGGACTGGTTGGATTTGCATACCAAACACTTGGTATTACTACAAAACGACATACTCATGAAAACGGAAGTATCGATGGACACTATTCAGCATTTATTTATCGTCGAGGAAACACTGGTTGGATGGAATTCAACGATAACAAAGATAACAGCTGTTATTGTAGTGCAAACCATAAAATAGTTCCGCGACTTTCATTTTTTGTCAAACAAAAAAAGAGCTCAAAAAGCTAAACAAGCTAAAATCATTTATATCAAAATCATTATTTTGTACATTATTTATTTATTTATTTATTTATCTATTTCATATTCCATTTATTTATGTTGAACTCACGGTTGTTTTTGATAAACGTAAGATCTGAAGATTAACTTCTGGAGCTTTCTTGAGATAACTGTTGCATATGCTTAGGCGTTTTCGGGAGCCAATTTTCAAATAAATCAGGCACTAGGCGGCATACCGCGGCATACGTAAACTATCGTGATTGCATACATATAGGTGTTGTTAATGCAGAGGCCTAGCCAACAGGCCACATATTAAATATAAGATACGCGGGATGCTGCACTAGCGTGAATCTTCCCTTTCTGGCAAAAGGGTTAGGGGTGGGTCTTGGTAGATCGCTCCAATGCCGTCTTCGAGCAAATAATTAGCAAAAAAATATCCCGCAAAGTTCATATTAATTGCTCCATTAAGTTTCGAGATACGCGGGATGCTGCACTAGCGTGAATCTTCCCTTTCTGGCAAAAGGGTTGGGGGTGGGTGTTGGTAGATCGCTCCAATGCCGTCTTCGAGCAAATAATTAGCAAAAAAATATCCCGCAAAGTTCATATTGATTGCTCCATTAGGTTTCGAGATACGCGGGATGCTGCACTAGCGTGAATCTTCCCTTTCTGGCAAAAGGGTTGGGGGTGGGTGTTGGTAGATCGCTCCAATGCCGTCTTCGAGCAAATAATTAGCAAAAAAATATCCCGCAAAGTTCATATTGATTGCTCCATTAGGTTTCGAGATACGCGGGATGCTGCACTAGCGTGAATCTTCCCTTTCTGGCAAAAGGGTTGGGGGTGGGTGTTGGTAGATCGCTCCAATGCCGTCTTCGAGCAAATAATTAGCAAAAAAATATCCCGCAAAGTTCATATTGATTGCTCCATTAGGTTTCGAGATACGCGGGATGCTGCACTAGCGTGAATCTTCCCTTTCTGGCAAAAGGGTTGGGGGTGGGTGTTGGTAGATCGCTCCAATGCCGTCTTCGAGCAAATAATTAGCAAAAAAATATCCCGCAAAGTTCATATTGATTGCTCCATTAGGTTTCGAGATACGCGGGATGCTGCACTAGCGTGAATCTTCCCTTTCTGGCAAAAGGGTTGGGGGTGGGTGTTGGTAGATCGCTCCAATGCCGTCTTCGAGCAAATAATTAGCAAAAAAATATCCCGCAAAGTTCATATTGATTGCTCCATTAGGTTTCGAGATACGCGGGATGCTGCACTAGCGTGAATCTTCCCTTTCTGGCAAAAGGGTTGGGGGTGGGTGTTGGTAGATCGCTCCAATGCCGTCTTCGAGCAAATAATTAGCAAAAAAATATCCCGCAAAGTTCATATTGATTGCTCCATTAGGTTTCGAGATACGCGGGATGCTGCACTAGCGTGAATCTTCCCTTTCTGGCAAAAGGGTTGGGGGTGGGTGTTGGTAGATCGCTCCAATGCCGTCTTCGAGCAAATAATTAGCAAAAAAATATCCCGCAAAGTTCATATTGATTGCTCCATTAGGTTTCGAGATACGCGGGATGCTGCACTAGCGTGAATCTTCCCTTTCTGGCAAAAGGGTTGGGGGTGGGTGTTGGTAGATCGCTCCAATGCCGTCTTCGAGCAAATAATTAGCAAAAAAATATCCCGCAAAGTTCATATTGATTGCTCCATTAGGTTTCGAGATACGCGGGATGCTGCACTAGCGTGAATCTTCCCTTTCTGGCAAAAGGGTTGGGGGTGGGTGTTGGTAGATCGCTCCAATGCCGTCTTCGAGCAAATAATTAGCAAAAAAATATCCCGCAAAGTTCATATTGATTGCTCCATTAGGTTTCGAGATACGCGGGATGCTGCACTAGCGTGAATCTTCCCTTTCTAGCAAAAGGGTTGGGGGTGGGTCTTGGTAGATCGCTCCAATGCCGTCTTCGAGCAAATAATTAGCAAAAAAATATCCCGCAAAGTTCATATTAATTGCTCCATTAAGTTTCGAGATACGCGGGATGCTGCACTAGCGTGAATCTTCCCTTTCTGGCAAAAGGGTTGGGGGTGGGTGTTGGTAGATCGCTCCAATGCCGTCTTCGAGCAAATAATTAGCAAAAAAATATCCCGCAAAGTTCATATTGATTGCTCCATTAGGTTTCGAGATACGCGGGATGCTGCACTAGCGTGAATCTTCCCTTTCTGGCAAAAGGGTTGGGGGTGGGTTTTGGTGGATCGCTCCAATGCCATATTCGAGCAAATAATTAGCAAAAAAATACCCCGCAAAGATCGTGTCGATATGTTGAATAGTTTCCGAGATATGCTGGGTGATGCACTAGCGTAAGTCTTACGCTACTTAACACGCGATATCTTGGAATCCATAATAGCAAAAAATTTGATTCTTGCGCAAAAAATTAGCAAATAATTAGCAAAAAATTAATGATTATTCACAATTATGGGGAAGTGAAATTGATGCACCAGCGTTATGTACATGATCTTTTGAGGATGCTCCTGATTACGTCCGATCCTGTAATTAACGGACTTAGAGAATTACCGCGAAAGAAAATTTCTGCTTTGCCAGCGGAGGTTCTACAGTTGATTGTTCCGCCTTCAACTCCGAATTGGATACTAAACCCGCATTCATTATGTAATGATGAAGAATATTATTTAGTATCCCATTCATCGGAAATTGACAATGATGATGATGATGAGTCATCATCAGATAATTATTTTTAATTTATAAATAATAAATATAATAAATGTTTTTTTTTACCCACAACGGTACGGAGATGGTATATGCGTTTCGGGTTAGAGGATGTTTGTTTGTTTGTGCAAGCCAATGTCGCCATTTATCTCCAAAACTACTAGTTCGATTTTGATACGGTTTTCAGTGATGGGTTTGGGTTTGATTGGCGCATGTTCTTAGATAGGTGTTACGGTGACTACTCACCAGGGGGCGCTGCAGTAAACATTTGTTTGTGCAAAACCAAAACTACACAGTCCGCTTTTGATGCGGTTTTCAGTAGTGAGTTTGTTTCTGATTAGTGAGCGTTCTTAAATAGGTGTTACGATAGTAACTCACTAGGGGGCGCTGCAATAATATATTTTATATTAGCTACTACATATTAAGAAACTCGATAGGCAATATTTTTGTACAGAGTATCATTTTTACTTAGTACCGTCATTTTTACTTATTATAACTTATTATTTTCATTCTACTTAATGATATCGATTTGACTTACAACAAAGCCCCGGGCAAAGTTGTAAATACTTTATTACTATTAAGTAAACTATATAGATATGTAGTACAATATACATTGTACATAATACCTATGCTCTCTAAAAAGTTTGAAATAAAAAAGCAAAATTAAAAATTTTGAAAAAACCCACGACGGTTAAACGTAATTGAAAAAGGATAAAATAATTTAAAAACTACCGACTTAAAGAATTTAAACCCAAGAATATACGTCGGGGGCTGCCATCACTATTTTAAATTTGAACATAAATATAAATGGGTATTGCAATATATAAAATATCCCCAATTATTCACGTTACTATAAAACTGCAAAACTAGTTCATTTAATGGCAGCCCTGGACGGATATTCTTGGGTTTAAATTCTTTAAGTCGGGGGTTTTTAAATTATTTCATCCTTTTGCAATTACGTTTAACCGTCGTGGGTTTTTTCAAAATTTTTAATTTTCCTTTTTTTAAAATATGTTTTGTATTAGAAAAAAATTATTACTAATATATTTAAGAAAAGGATTTCAGTGTAGTGAAGATGTATTATGAGCCAATGTGGCGCATACAAATAATGATGAATAATCCTTTCGCTTGCTGTATGGTAAGATAGGATAGAGAGTTTTCGGTTCGTTTGAACCACTCCTATTGGCTGATGTATATACTACATACTTCAAAAGACATCATCACTATACTGACATCATTTTCTAAATTATATTGGTAATAATTTTTTTCTAATACAAAACATTTTTAAAAAATTTCTATTACTTAATTTAGTATTACTTATTATAAATTTAAAAACAATTTTTTTTTTATTTTTCATGTATATTATTTCAAAAAAAAAAAAAATGTTTTTTTTTTTTTGCGTGAATTGCTTCTATTATTACATAAGAAACTATTATGAGCAAGAAAAACAAATAAAATAATTTTTTCTCGCTAGCTTGTACTAGACGAAACACTGCGCGGCGTCGCCTTCGCCAACTTTCCGGCAACCTACGTTGCACAGGTTTGCAACAATGGACAAACGCGCGGCACAAAAACTGCACTTAGCAGTGGCCTACTTTGTGGGTACATGTGGATTGCCTTTCAATATTGTCAGCAAGAGAGGTTTTAAAGTCAAGATGAGGTGTGCAAGGCCGGGTTATGAGCCTATTGGAAGGAAAGCGCTGGTAGACAACTATATACCCAAGCTCTATAATTCTACCAAGTCCATTTTAGAGTCGATCGTGAAGGAAGCTGAATATTTAGCCCTTACGTCCGATATGTGGACGTCGGATTCAGTGGAGCTGTTCATCTCTCTCACGGTCCACTTTATTTCAGCATCGTGGGTTTTACGGTCAGGAGCCCTCAACTGTCGTGCTTTTGACGTTGAGAATACAGCCATCAACATCAAGGACTGGTACCTTCAAACCCTGGCGGTGTGGGGCGTGAATCGCGCCAAAGTGGCCGCAATTACCACTGATAATGGTAACAATATGCGCCTAGCAGTCGACCTTCTGGATGCTCTTAATGTACAGTGCCTTGGTCATACTATCCAAACAGGAATGGATGATGTCAAGAAGCTTGAGAAGTTGAAGGCTATGACAAAAAAAACTCACGCCCTGCAACATTACTTTTCTTCCAGTAAAGTATTCAGAGCATACAAAAAATTTATGCAGGAAAGGCACAACGTTAATGCCAAGGTATTGGCTGGACTTTGTCCTACTCGCTGGTGGAGCGAGTTGCCACTAAATCATCCTATAATTGATCAGGAAGTGCACATCAGAGAATTTCTCGCCGTTTATGAAAATGGCAACAAAATTGGATTGCTCCTCAACGAAAATAAGATGAACTGTTTGAAGTCGTACACTGCAACACTGGACCCTCTAAATGAACTGACTCAGGGAATGTCTTCTGAAACCATTGTGACTGCTAGTGCAATTCCTCCAGTGGTATATTTACTTAATGACATGTGGCGGAGAGTTGTGGTAGAATCTGCATCTACATCCGAAGCTGGAGAACTAGGAGATACCGCGGCGGAGGCGCGGTCGTTGCTGGATGACTGGGGTGATGAGAACGCTCGTAATATAGACTCTCCTGATGTGTCGGTAAGTTCAACCTTACCTTCCATAGGCCCCTGCCCCCGTCCCCTCGGTACACCACTGGTTGCTAAGAACAAAAATCAATACGAGTGCGCGTTCATGGCTTTCCCCACTAATTGACCACGCAGTATTTTTTACGCAATGTAATAAATATTAAAATTACAGGACGGGATGACGCTTGACGCGGACATTCTGAAGTGCATCGAGACAGATGCTCTTCAAATTGGTACGTTCGTCTTTCGCTTTGCGTTTTCATAATGCGAATATTGTATACCTAGGAGTAATCGAAGAATCGCTCTTTTAATTTACTTTCGAAGAATTTACTATTATTTCTATTTTAGTTGGAGCTGGGGCAGCTTCATGCTCTTCTGATTCTGGAGGAGGAGATGGGCAGGCTGGACCTTCTGCTAAGAAGCAGAAGGGGCTAGCAGGGATCTTTGCAAAGCTCGCCGGCACAGCACGCGCGGAACAAGAAACCCGACCATTGTATTCTCTTCGTGATAAGATTCGTGAAGAGATTGACCGTTATGCTGCCCTGCCACCCGTTAACAAGGACGAGGATTCCCTCACCGGGTGGAAAGCGCACAGTGCCTCCTTCCCCACTTTTAGCAAGGTAGCCAAGAAGTACCTCTCTGTACCTGCCACAAGCGCGCCCTCAGAAAGACTATTGAGCCATGCTGGTAGTATTGCCAGTGATACACGACACTGTCTGTCGGGGGAAAATGCGGAGATGCAAATTTTCCTAAAAATGAATAGGGATTTAGTGCCACAACCCCAGTAACTTTTACGGCCTTATTGTGATTAAATACCATTTTACTTCACATGTATTTCACTTCTTTATTCCCAGTCCCATTAGTTCTAATTTCATTAAATTAAATGGGTCTAGTCTCTAAAATTTTAATCTAGTTTAAGAACTCAGCGTGTATTTTTGGTTCAGATGACGTTCAATTTCGCTTTATTTCTAAAATGAGTCTTTTAAGAGGAGGATACACCTAAATCGTGAAATTGACCAAAGTTGATACCAGATAACTCCTTTATTTCTCAATGGATTTCAATGAAAGATACATCATTTGATAGATTGAAGGTTCGCATCCGTTGTGAATAAGGCGATTTTTAAACAAGGCCCTAGATTTTTTTTATAGCAGTTTAAAAAAAGTGGTTTTGCCAAATTTGGCTAATTTGGTAAAAGTTGATACCAGATAACTCCTCTAATTCTGAAGGGATTCCAATGTAATATACCTCATTTGATGGATTGAAGGTTCGCATCCGTTGTGAATAGGGCGAGTTTTAAACAAGGTCCTAGATTTTTCAGAAAGGACATTTTTCTAAGAGTAGTTTCTTGAATTTTGTAAATGCATTTTTCCTCTATTTTTGGACGGATTTTTTCAGATTTTCTTTCATTCATACACAAAGAAATGTCATTTCTTTTATTTTTTTTAACATTTTTCAATAAAAGGTTGCATAATATTAGCAATATTTAGATTTAAAATTCAGAGAATTTAATCGTAACCGCCTAATAATAGGCAAAATTTCACACTTTTTGACCAACAATTTCTTGACAACATATACACTCAAACACTTTGTGTATCATATGAGCGTGCCGTTCATGTACACGATTCCTCTGAGAGAAATTTCAGCGACGTAGCGAGTGACGTAGGTAGAACATGCAAAAAACAAGCACTTCGAGGCTGCGCTGCGGCGGTGAAAGATTTCAGGAGTTCGATGTGATGTTGAGATAAGAAAATTCGATTTTTGCCTACACGCATTTTTCTTGTTCAGGCAATTTAGCCACTTGATACATTTAGGGACGGTGTTCCCACCTAGTTAAATTAAATTCAAGTAATTTCATATTTTATTTATTTTGAAGCTGACTCTGTTTCATTTTGAATTATTAGCCTAAGTAACGTTAAAATGAATTTCTCTAATCAATCCAAATTTGAGTTGCACTTTGTCATTGAATTTGCCAAATACCTAACTGTAATTAGAAACGAAATTGAATAATTGAAAGGAGTAGCTGTAACAGAAGTTAGTGAGCAGAGTCAGTCTGGCTGTGGAAGTTGAAGTAGTTGGAGTTAAATAGTAGAACTGGAGTTAGTTAAAAATAAAATATATTGAGTTTCGTGCAACCCGGTGTTTTCTTTCGTCAACAAAAATCTTAAGGTGCAATCCTGCGAGGCAACACAGGAATTCAGTAAACAAACTTTTTCATAGTGATCAAAGTGCGGATCAAGTGCTCGGCGATAAACGGTCAAGGTGCGGACCACAAGTGCTCCGAAGTTACCCCAGCTCCACTCCAGACGAAGCATTCATTGGTCCTTCGAGCCGGATAGGCAGACAGCGACAAGGATTTTTCAAGATAAGTACAATCTTTGTTAAATTGTCGTAGAAAATTCGCCAAAGTAAGAGCGGAACTCAGGATAGTCAACGGAATTCAGCTAGTTCCCGCTGTGCACGCGCGCACACTCACAAAATTATCCCGTAACTTAATCGAATCGGCTATTGTAATTCGTTAAATATTTCATCATGTCTGAAAAGGCCGAATTAATTCAAAAGCGAGGTCGTGTTAAAGGTATTCTAACGAGACTGAAAACTTTTGCGGAAAATATGACTTCTAATACGTCGATAGAAGAAATAAACATTAAACTTCAGAAAGTAGATGAAGCATGGGATGAATTCCAAGACATTGAAGACAAATTGTTGCTGATTGAAGATCAAGTTTCTGAAATGACGGAATATGAAGAAAAATATTATGAAATTAAAATTTTGCTAGCACGAGCATTGAAATCACGTACTGTTCCCTCCGTCAACAATGACAATTCTCTATCGGATCAACTCAATTCCACAATGAACCAATTTATATCTCAGCAGCAAACCTTTTTACAAAACTTTGATCGCACCTCCGCCCATCCACAAGGCAGTCCTAGACTACCAAAATTAAATATCCCAGTCTTTTCTGGAGAATACCGGGAATGGATTTCTTTCCAAGATTTGTTCGAGTCGTCAATTGATTCAAATCCTGTTTTAACGGGTTCCCAAAAGCTGCAGTATCTCAAAGGGTTGCTATCGGGTCAAGCCGCAAATGTTATACGGCATTTAAAAATAAGCGACAGTAATTACACCGAAGCCTGGGATAGTCTCAAGAAACGCTTCAACAAGAAATCCCATATAACCTCAGCGCTCATTAAAACCTATTTTGATATTGCGACAGCAACGCAGCCCTCGGTTAAATTACTCAGAAATGCAACTGACACATTCGACGAAGTAGTGCGAGGTTTAAGAGCTTTAGGAAATGAGGCAGAAAAAAGAGATCCATGGCTAATATACATTGCTTTGACTAAATTAGATCCCGAAACAAGACAGTTGTGGTCGCAAGAAGTAGCTAACAAAGACTTTCCAACTTTCTCAGAGTTCCTTGAGTTTTTATCCAAACGTTGCAACGCTCTGGAGACATGTGGAATAATCAACAAGCGCGCAACCGTTCCTGTTAAAACCTTGCATGCCTACACGGCTGCAGAAACTCAATCAACATGCCCAAAATGTTCCCACAATCACGCACTCTATAAATGTGAAAGTTTTAAAGCAGATTCTCCTGCAAACAGAAGATCCCTAGTAGTAGAAAAGGCTCTATGTTTTAAATGCTTGGGTTCCAATCACTCGGTTAAAACATGCCGCTCTAAATTACGTTGCGGTCAGTGCAAAGGCAATCACCACCATCTGCTTCATCTATCTAAAGGAACTGTAAGTCCGAAGGTTGTGGCTCACCAATCAGAACAAGAAGCTATGGAAACAAATCCGCCACAAGCTGTTTCATGTGTAATGACACCAATCAACAGTCCTGAAACTTATAAGATTAAGAAACCAGAACTTTCGAATGCGTTTGCTAAGAAACAAACGGGTGAAGCAAATCACGAAGATAACTCCAAAATTCATTTATTGCCCACTGTCGTAGCAAAGGTTTTTGACAGCCAGGGACGGCTTCAGCCCATTCGGATGCTTTTAGATTCTGGTTCTCAGGTATCTCTAGTCTCTGAATCCTTGATGCAGAAATTAAACTTGAGAAGGCAAAACGCTCGTTTAAGAATATCTGGCTTGCAGTCATCTTGTGTAGGTACAACCAGAGGCACAACAGAATTAAAAATATTGTCCAAGGACAACGAGTTCTCTATCAATGTTAAGGCTTTTATAATGACCAAGCTGACTAGTCTCATACCCTCGGGAAACTTCGTGCTCTCAGATTGGAAGCAGCTCTGCAATGTTGAGCTTGCAGACCCTTCTTTTAATAAACCTTCAGCCATTGATGTTATACTAGGCGTGGATCACTTTTTCGATATTTTAAAGGAAGGAAAAATCTATGGAAAGGAGGGAGGAGTTATTGCGCAAAACAGTAGCTTTGGATGGATTGTTTGCGGTGGATCATTAGAATACAACAGCTCCATTATCAGCCTTAGCAATAGTTTGGTTGACGTCGACAGAACTCTGAGACTGTTCTGGGAGACAGAAGAGCTCCCCAAGGAAATTCCTTCTTCTTTCACAGTTGAAGAAATGGAATGTGAGAATCACTTCAAGAAATACGTTTCGAGAAATGAAAAGGGACGTTTCATAGTTTCTTTGCCATTCAAGGAAAATACTCCTCAGCTCGGTGAATCAAAGCAAGCGGCCTTTAAACGTCTAAGCGCTATGGAAAGGAAATTTGAAAAGGATACTACGTTCAAGAACCAGTATTCGGATTTTATGCAAGAATATCATGCGCTGGGACACATGGAATTAATTCCATACGCTGAGCAAGAGCCAACTACAGCATCATGCTTTTACCTACCACATCATGCTGTCTTCAAAAATTCGCTAATTCCCAAAATTCGCGTCGTCTTCGATGGATCTTGCAAGAGTTCATCTGGCGTGTCACTGAATGAAAAATTACTGGTCGGCCCAGTAGTACAGCGAGATCTTATAAGCATCATCTTGAGCTTCAGAAAACACGTTATTGGATTCGCTGCCGATATTGAAAAAATGTATCGACAGATTCTTATATCACCTGACGATAGAAATTTTCAACGAATTCTTTGGAGGACCTCTACGGAACATCCAATCCAACGTTACCGCCTTACCACAGTGACTTATGGCACATCTAGCGCACCATTCTTGGCAACGAGAGTACTGAATCAAATTGCGGAGGACAACTATAACAAATACCCTGAAGCGTTAGCAGTCCTTAAGAACGACTTCTACGTAGACGACCTTTTGAGTGGATGTGATTCTAGAACCGCAGCGGCAAAGATGAAGCACGACTTGTGTCAGATTCTTCAAGAATCAGGATTTCAACTTACCAAGTGGCAATCAAACGCTCCTGAGCTGATAAGTGCAACTGACAATGTAGACAAGACAACTACAATAGATAGCAAGGATCAAACAGTGAAGGTTTTAGGAATCTACTGGAACCCATCCGAAGATGTTTTCTCATTCTGTTCATCATCATTTTATTCAGGAGGTGTGTCAAAGCGGATCATTTTATCAGAATCATCGCGAATATTTGATCCTTTGGGTTGGCTATCACCCGTCGTAGTGTTGGTAAAAATTTTAATGCAGAGCCTCTGGGTATTAAAATGTGGCTGGGACGATATTCCTCCCGATCATGTTGTCAAAAAATGGGAAACTTTCAAGAACGAGTTATCACAGTTAACTAAAATTAAAATACCCAGACGCATATACTATGAAACCAGGAATCTTCAACTACATGGATTTTCAGATGCATCTGAAGATGCATACGGGGCGGTGGTCTACTGCATATCAACCGATTGCTACAACAAACCAATTGTACGAATTGTAGCTGCGAAATCAAAGGTATCACCCGTGCAGCAAGTAACGCTGCCCAGGCTAGAGCTATGTGCTGCTCTTCTTTTAGTTCGTTTAGTTGAGAAAATCAAGCAGGTCGTGGAATTTAAACAAGTAACTGTTCATGCGTGGACAGACTCCACCGTAGTCTTGGCATGGTTATCAGAAATCCCACGGAGGTGGAAAACCTATGTGGCAAATAGAACCGCAGAAATCCTACAGTTTATTCCGCGCTCACAATGGAGGTACGTGCCCTCAAAAAGTAATCCTGCGGACCTGACTACTAGAGGAATATCGCCAGCGGAACTACCATCGTTGGATCTTTGGTGGAACGGACCAAAATGGCTCACAGAATCGCCCGATGCCTGGCCGGCGGATATATCCATCAGCATTAATTCCGCAGCACGCAAGGAGGAGAGGAAACTAAAGGTTCTGCTCTCGTGTACACAAACGACAACAGTTGAAGACACGATCCAATATTTAACTTCAAGAGTTTCCTCGTTCAGCAAATTAATCCGCATCTTAGCATATTGTCTACGGTTCAAAACAAAACCGGCAATTCATCCTCGACTTATCTCAGCATCAGAAATTCAAACCTCTACTAAGGTCTGTCTCCGTAATCTTCAGCAATCTGTTTTTTCAACTGAATTAAGAGATTTAGCCATGCATCTACCAGTTTCATCAAAAAGTCAACTTGCTAAACTGTCTCCTTTTATCGATGATCATGGAATCTTGCGTGTTGGAGGACGACTTCAAAATTCAACCCACAATTTCAATGCAAAGCACCCGGCAATTCTTCCTAAACATCATCCGCTATCCGAAATGCTTGTTCGGGAACTACATAAGTTATATCTCCACCCTGGCCCCTCACTTCTAATCGGTATAATAAGACAGAGGTATTGGATCTTGGGCATCAAAGATATAGTGAAGAAGGTATGCAACTCATGCTTGACATGCTTCAAACATCGAGCTACCCGATCAACGCAACTCATGGGAAGTCTCCCAGAAGCGCGTGTCATGATTTCACGTGCTTTCTACAATGTGGGAATCGACTATGCAGGTCCTGTTGCAATATACATGAAGATCAGTCGCGGAGCCAAATCCCAGAAGGCATATATTGCACTTTTCGTGTGTCTGGCCACCAAAGCACTTCATTTGGAGTTGGTTAGTAGCCTAACATCGGAAGCGTTCGTAGCTGCATTGCGGCGTTTCGTATCCCGTCGAGGAATACCTGCGAAAATATTTTCCGACAATGGCACAAATTTTGTCGGTGGTAAACGCTACTTAAATGAATTACATGAACTTGCCCTAAAATCTTACACTAACGAAGACATTTCTCATTTCTTAGCCCAATATGCGATTGAATGGTCTTTCATACCACCAGGAGCACCCCATTTTGGCGGTATATGGGAGGCGGGAGTGAAGTCGGTCAAATGGCATCTGCGGCGGGTAATAGGAGAAACAATTCTCTCCTTTGAAGAAATGACTACGCTCCTCACCCAAATCGAAGCTGTGCTCAATTCCCGACCGTACGGAAACCTTTCTTCTAATCCAGACGATCTCGACGCTTTAACACCAAGTCACTTCCTCATTGGTGAACCATTGACTACACTTCCTGAGCCAGATTATTCCGAAATAAAAACAACCAGACTGGGCAGGTGGCAACATATTCAGGCAATGGTGCAAGGATTTTGGAAACGATGGCGGGTTGAGTACCTTACTACCCTTCAAGAGCGGCCTAAATGGCGGAGTGAAAGGAAGCCATTACAAGAAGGCGAGTTAGTCATCATCAATGAAGATCATCTACCACCCTCAAAGTGGTTAATGGGTCGAGTTACTGAAACACATCCTGGAAAAGATGGCCTAGTTCGTGTGATCTCTCTTCGCACGGGCAAAGGTGTCATAAAACGAGCAATCAACAAGGTTTACAAATTGCCTATAAGTTAAGAAGCAGGTTCTTAACTGGGGGGAGGATGTTCCCACCTAGTTAAATTAAATTCAAGTAATTTCATATTTTATTTATTTTGAAGCTGACTCTGTTTCATTTTGAATTATTAGCCTAAGTAACGTTAAAATGAATTTCTCTAATCAATCCAAATTTGAGTTGCACTTTGTCATTGAATTTGCCAAATACCTAACTGTAATTAGAAACGAAATTGAATAATTGAAAGGAGTAGCTGTAACAGAAGTTAGTGAGCAGAGTCAGTCTGGCTGTGGAAGTTGAAGTAGTTGGAGTTAAATAGTAGAACTGGAGTTAGTTAAAAATAAAATATATTGAGTTTCGTGCAACCCGGTGTTTTCTTTCGTCAACAAAAATCTTAAGGTGCAATCCTGCGAGGCAACACAGGAATTCAGTAAACAAACTTTTTCATAGTGATCAAAGTGCGGATCAAGTGCTCGGCGATAAACGGTCAAGGTGCGGACCACAAGTGCTCCGAAGTTACCCCAGCTCCACTCCAGACGAAGCATTCAGACGGGGAGGGTAGATAAAGGGGCAAAACGAATCTCTCATTGGCATTTGTATTTTCAATGAATTATAAGTTTACGTTTTTTTTAGGACGGGGAGGGTGACGTACAAGCGAATACGATATTTCGTTAGAAAAGTTTCATTCATGACTTTAGAATTTCGTATGTTCGAGAAAAGGAGTTTGGCTTGCTTTTATGATTTTCTACTTTTTAGTACCAATTTAATATGCAACTTGTCTGTAAAAATACAAGTTGTCTACAATATTATAATAAGTTCAATAATTTTGTACGTAGGTAGATATGATTGCAAAACACCTAAAGAAAAAAAATAATTTTAAATAACCATAGACATAGTAAATAATTACATTAATCTAAGTACTAATCCGTATTCAGTTTTCATGCTATATAGTATATTATAATATGCAGCTATTTCATGGTTTGGAGAAGGCGAAGTAGAGGATGGGGAATGGAGCAGATCTTTTGTTCCTAGTTTTCCCCAAAACAGTTTTTTTGTAAACAATGCTTCCCCTATAAAATACTCGTCAAGACCCGAAGTAAAAATCTAAAATTTAGGTGGAAAATTCTGTTTCAAAAACCTATGAATCAGATTGGTTCTGAGTTATGGATATGGGTGGCGATCTGTAAAAAGTAGTGAAATTTTGAATTATTCTAACAAGTCTCGTACCCGAAAAACGGCCTGAAGAATTACTCCTGAAATAAACATTCTTCGTTACTGTGTCAAACAGTGCAAACCGAAAAATCGTGGTTCTAAAGTCAGTTTATATTTCAAATACCCAAAGCGAATATTCGCCCAAAGCTTATGAAAAAAATGTTTTGCTTTGCTGGGAACAGCAAACAAAACACAAACGCCATCGCTGAATTTTGGATCAATAGGCAAATCAATAAATTATTGAAATGCCTACTGAGTAGGTTATGTGATCATTACCATGATTCATGAGTTTATTTTTTACCGTCAAATCAGTATGTCAATTGATACCGCCAACTCTCTCTAATTCTATTCGACTAAATTGATAAAATATTTATTAATTAATAATGTTTACAAAATCGTACTCCTATTTGATCAATTGTTTATTAATTAAATCAAAATGTTTCATAAGAATGCACAGAATGCAGCTAAAATGCAAAAATATATCCCTCATAAAGGGAGAAATGGATGATTGATTATCCATAATTAATTAATTGATAAAAATTGTAGGTGTAATATTACTCCAATATTATTATTTTTATCTATAATAATCTTAAATTCTAAAGTATCTAAAAAATGAAACTAAAAGAAAACAAAGCCATGTTAACATTAACATTTTCTTATCGGGCAGGCACTCACAATCGAGAAATTCAAGAATTAAATTTATCCAAAACTGGGAACGAAAGACCTGCCCCGTCCCCTACGTCGCCCTTCCCCATCAACCATTTTTTCCGCAAGCGCCAAGTACTAGCCGAGGTGATCGTAATGCAGAAGACAACCAGAAAGCGAAGCCCAAGGAAGGAAAATCTATATTTTTTGCGTGCCTCTAAAAGTCTAAAACCAGAGAGCAGAGAACTTAAACTTAATTAAAGGCCGTCGCTACACACACACTAGCGAAAGGGACCTGCGATTGTGTGGCGATCAGAATTTTGGCTTGTTTGTAGTAGTTTTCAATTCGGAAAAATTTTTAGGTGTATCCTCCTCTTAATGTTGGTGCGAGTGTACGGTGTTCCTACTGCCGATTCCAGTGATTTGTAGATTATTATTTTGTCCTGTGAGTTGTAATTTTCGTGCTAATGTATTTGTAATGAAACTCACTTGTGATCCTGAGTCAATTAACGCTCGTATGGTGATATATTGTCCTGTTTTGCTTTGTATGTTTAGTATTGCGGTTGATAGTAATGCTCTCTTAATGTTCGCATTGAGGAATGTCTGAGTCTGTACTCTTTCCTCGGCTGTTTTATCTTTGTGTAACAATGTGTTGTGTGGTCTATTGCAATATTTGCATCTTCCTTTACTCCAGCAAGGTTTTGGAAGATGAGGTACCAAACAATTCTGGCAGATTTTATTCCTTGAAATATATTCGTTGCGTTGCTCGATAGTGAATGCTTTGAACTCCGGACAAAGAAATAGAGGATGCTGATTTTTGCATTTGAAGCATTGCGTTGTATTCTGATTGTATTTGATTGATTTCGTTGCTTGACCTAGTGTATTGCTTTGATTATGGAATAATCCATATGTTGTGTCGTTGTGTGGAATAGTCCATATGTGTTGTCGTTGTGTTGCTGGTAATCTTCGATTTGTAGTATTTTCTGATAGTGCTTCTAGAGTTCTGAATCTGGATTCTAAAACTGCTAAGAGTTCGCTGTATTTAGGCGTCTCTTGTTTATTATGTAGACTTTGCTCCCATTGACAATGTGTTTCGGATGGTAATTTTTGAACCAGAATGTGTATAAAGATTTCATCCCAATGCTGGATTGGTACTTGTAGTGCTCTTAATTCGTGCAGGTATTCTTCTGTTTTGTCCATCAGATTTTTAATTCCTTGTGCTGTTTCGAACTTCAGAGTTGGTTGGTTCATGAAATTTTTGAGTTGTGTGTTGATCAAGACTCTCTTGTTATTATATCTTTTGGTGATAAGCTCCCATGCTTTCGTATAATTTGCGTCTGTGACGTCGAATTGTCGCAGCAATCTTTCTGCTTCTCCTGTTACTGTGGTTTTTAAGTAATGTAGTTTTTGTACATCTGGGATACTGTTGTCATCATGAATCAATGATTTGAACAGATATGAAAGGATCTCCATGTCTGGTAATCTCCAGCAAATTTCGGTATGTTGATGATTGGTAGCTTCATTTTAGGACCTTGCTGTGTTTGATTTTCGGAGGTGATCGGTTGGTTTGTGTTTTGCAATTTTTCTAATCGTTCGGCTAATTCTGCTATTAAGTTTATATATGTTTCTTCTGTCTTCCCATAAATATCTTGATCGACGTATTTCGTTTTTAGACCTTCAGGTTCGTGAATCATTAATTCTTGATGGCCTTTCATAAATTGTTCCCATAAGGATTCTAAATTTGTGATCCTTGATTGATGATAAGGTATCGAAGCTTTACATATTTTATTAGCTTTACCGTGATTTTTAGCTGCTTTTATAATTTGTTCGTGAAGAACGAGTTGTGTTTTAATAGAAGTTGCCATTTTCTATTAAATTTGATTGGTAAAATAAAAAGACCAATCCTTTAGAAAATGTTAACTTAACTATTTTATTAGAAAAAATAAAATAAGAAAAATAAAAACTATGTATTTTGAGATATTCAAAAATAACGGTTAATAATTTATCGCTTTCGTTCATTTTAGGTAACATAATTTTCTTTGTATTTTTATCAAAAAGTGTAAACTCTTTTCTGTAAAATGAGGTATAAATGATTAATATACAATAATATTTACCAAAGCAGTGATTTTTTGAAAAATGCACGTTTGCCAAAATTTTTAACTTTCAAGTCCCGCTATCTACTAAACGGGGGCGATTTTTGAGAAATTACCGAACATGTATCTCTCTACTTACGAGTGCTTTATGTAGAAAAAAAATCAAAACAATCTGAGCACATGAGGTCACAGTCATTGGTCGAAATTTCATGTATACCTCTTACGTTGATCTCTTTGTAGCGTCCTAACACCTCTCGAAACAAGAGAAATTTAAAAAAAGAATAAAAAGAATTTTTCACCATAAAATGGTCGACAAGAAACATGTTATGTGTTTTTTCAAAAATATCAATAGAAAAAAAGTTATAGCCATTTAATGATATTTTTCTTAAAAATTTTTACCTATTTTTAATTATATCTTTTTCATTTTCAATTTTACGGTAAAAAGTATTTGAACCAATATTATAGACAATTTAATTCTCTACACAAAGAGTCTAAAAAATTGTTCGTGAGATTAACGGTTCTCAAGATATCGCGGAAAAACTTTTGCACCCCTTTTTTCAAAATGGCCGCCAAATGGGGGGGAGGTCAACCCCGAAAACCGAGATTTAGGTTTACACTGACCCCCCCTACACATCCTAAAAACAAAATTTTGTCCTACCCAAAATGCAAGGTTAATGTAACATTTCAATGGACTATTTGTATTTTTCAGTGGATTGTGAGTTTATGTATTTTATGACGAGAGGGTTACATAAACGTTTGTAAATTTTCCTTCATGACTAGGATTTTCGCCTTGCTTTTAGGAATTCCTACTTTCTAGTACCAATTTAATATGCAAATGCAACTTGTCTGTTAACAAGCAAGTTGTCTGTAATAGTATAATAATTTTTATAATTTTGTACATAGGTAGATAAGATTGAAAAACAACTAAAGAAAACAAATAATTTAATACAAACATACGCAAGAAAATAATTACATTTATCTATTCACTAATTCATCTTCAGTTTTCTTGCTAGATTATAATTTGCAACTTGATGATGCTTTGGAGAAGGCGAAATAGAGCAGGGCAAATATTTCGTTCTTAGTTTTCGTTTTTTGGGGAAAATTCATTCTTGCATGAATTTTATGATTTTGAATGCCCGAAAATAAATTTGGTGTTGATGGGTTTGTTTCTTTTAGTTTGAATTATTTTAATTCATCTATATTAACTTCACGAAAACTTGATTGTTTGTTTATTTGTGTATTTGTTCCGTTTTAAGGAAAACCTTTCCTAATTAATACACTTCCCGTCATTTAATCGAGCTAAAGCTTTACAGTAATTAGGCTCGTTGTCGATGAAAATGCATTCTATCAAATTTTTATCTCGTTATTACAGAAGAAAACGGATAAAGTCTTTAATAATAATGCCAAAATGACAGCGATTTGCACTGTATATAAAAAAGTTATCATAAAATCAAGTCATATTTTCATTTTTTTAAAAAAAATTTTAATTCTCACCATTTTGACAATACCCACTACTATACGTCTATACATAATTATATATGAATTTTAGTAAAAACCATTGTTTTTACGGGTTTGTTTTTTTATTCCCTAGATGTAGAGTACCTATATTAGTTTTGACTAAACGTTTTCAACGCCATTGAGAAATAATGGAGACAGAAAAATAAGAATTATATGTTCATGAAAGGGAAGGGGAAAGAAACCGTTTCATGTATGTCTGTCTGTTGTTAGTCTATCTCTCGAGAGGGTAACTCGAAAACGCTTCTAGCTAGAGGATTCAAATATGGTATAGTAATACTTCGTTAAAATTGTAAGGTCAAGTTCGAAGATGAGCAAAATCGGGCAACTCCTTCTTGGTGTTGCCAAATGAGGCTGCATTACTTTATGCCAAAGTTTTATTAGCTATATATTAACTTTCTTTCGCTAAATTTTGTTATAAATACGTATTATAAGTACTAATTATTTGAACGGAAATGTTTTTACAGAGTTTTTTTACTTGAATTTTCATAGAAACTTTCATCCCTTATTTTACCCCCTTTTAAATTGAATTTCAAAAAACCGCTTCTCAGCAATCACATATGAGGTAAGTTGTAGAAGTATTCCAAATTTTATTGAAAGCGGTTCAGTTCAGAGGTTCCAGAGATACTCTGATTCCGTCCATTTTATTGATCCAAATTGATTCAAATTTCGAGCGGCGAAAGAAGGTGATTAGTAGTTGACAAGCGATTATTTTATAGAAGAAATGCCACTGAAATAAACATATTCCGTTTCTGTGTCAAACAGTCCAAACCTAAAATCTTGGTTCTAAAATCTAAAGTCCGTTTAATTTTCAAATGCGCACAGCGAATATTTACACAAACTTCTTGAAAAAAATAACTTTCTTTGCTGGGGACAGCAAGCAAAACAAAGGCCAGCGCTGAATTTAGGGTCAATAGTCAAATGCAAATCAATAAATTATTGAAATGCCAAATGAGAGCGTTATGTAATCATGTGTTTATTTGTTACCTCCAAATCACTAAATAAATTAATACCGCCATCTCTCTCTAATTCCACTTCACTAAGTTGATAAAAGAACTCTTAATTAATAATCTATAAAAAATCCTAGTTGATCAAGTGTATATTAATTAAATCAAAATGTTTCATAAGTAGAAGCACAGAATGCAAGTAAAATGCAAAAATATGTCCCTCTTAGATTGAGAAAAAGGTGATTATTAATAATTAATTTATAAAAATTCCATAATAGTACTCCAAAATGGAATTAAATTATTTATAATAATCTAAATTCGTAAAGTTTCTAAAAAATCCAATCTAAAAGAAAACAAACCCAACCAAAAATAATTTTCTTATCGGGCATTTACAAATCACAATCGTAAAATTCACTCAAGAATGAAATTTACCCAAGAACGAAAGACCTGCGATCTGCCCGTCCCCTACGTCATCCCTTTTCCAATCCATCATTTTTTTCCGCAAGCGCCAAGTACTAACCGAGGTGATCTCGATGCAGAAGACAAGAAAGCAGAAGCACAGCAGAAACCACCAAGGCGAAGGCAATCGGAAAATCGATATTTTTTTGCGTGCCTCTGAAAACAGAGAGCAGAGAACAAAAAGGCGGTAGCTACCAACACAAGCAAAAGGGACCTGCGATTATGTGGGTGACCAAAATTTTGACTTGTTTGTAGGAGTTTGCAAGTCGGAAAAATTTTTAGGTGTATCCTCCTTTTAAGAAGAACAAATTTAAATTTGAAAGAAGACATACAAATACAACAGCTGTTTATAAGAACAACCCTGTTTAAACCCAAACAGCGATTAATAACAATACCGGTTCTCAAAACAACACGTTGTAAAAAAAAAAACCGGTTTCACCCATAACACCGGTTTTAAAAATAACATCGGTTTTAACTATAAAATCGGTGTCGGTATTGACAACGGTACACCGACTGATAAACCGGTTTTTACGACCACCTAAAACCGGTTTCCAAATCTCAACACCGAACAGGCCTACATATACCGATCACTGCGCCGAACACAAATGCAAAGGAGTATTTGAACTACAATAATAACCATTCGGTTAAAAACCGGTTTCACCCATAACACCGGTTTTAAAAATAACATCGGTTTTAACTATAAAATCGGTGTCGGTATTGACAACGGTACACCGACTGATAAACCGGTTTTTACGACCACCTAAAACGGGTTTCCAAATCTCAACACCGAACAGGCCTACATATACCGATCACTGCGCCGAACACAAATGCAAAGGAGTATTTGAACTACAATAATAACCATTCGGTCGTGCTTCAAGCAGTAGCATGACTGAACCATCAACTTGTTGCTGTAGACATTGGGTCGCCATGCAGCTTCAGCGACGCCAGTATTTTCTTGCGATCCGATTTCCATTTATTCGTACACGAAAATAAATCATTACTTCGACGCCGTCTCCCAGGTTCGAACATTACCCTGCCGTTATATTTGGTAGGGAATGGGGGATTTGCACGAAAAAGCTACCTGGTAAAACCATATCCGTATGATTGATACATACGATACCAGTGAAGTCGAATTCAATGAAAAATTGTGCCTAGCGCGAAATACAATTGAGTTGTCGTTCGGCAAATTAAAAGCGGCCTTCCCAAGACTGAAAACGGAAATATCGGTTAATTCGGACGATAGGACAAGACTGATTGGGGCAGAATGTGTGCTGCACAACATCATCATCGAAGAGGATCGGACCTTCAAACTTTTTAAACCGGGCAAATACAAAAAATTCCTTGCGGCAAATGAACCATCGAATTCAACAATGGGTTCGCAAGAAAAAAAATCTGTCCAAAGCCGATGTCACTCAATTTCATTGAGAAATGTACCTCAAATGGTAAGTGTATAATTAAACACTAAAAGAATTTTATATTTAAATTGAAATATAAATTCCAGCTAGTGGAGAAGGACTTGGATAATCATTTTAAAAAATATGGCCACGTATTGTGCGTAAAGATTTTTGAAGGGAAAACATCAATGAAACCAAATGCTTTGATTCGTATAAAATTTCCGAAATCAGCCAAAAAGTGAGTATTGTTTTTATTTAACATTTAACATTTATTTAAGATTTTTTATTTAACTATATAGTGGAGAGTGGGGTAAAGTGAGACGGGGGCAAAGTAAGACAGTCATTATATCTCGTCGTAGGCAGCACTTTTGTCAGCAATTTATTTTATGGTATATGCGTGCTATAATGGCGATCAATTGCAGACAAAAACGTTTGCTTTCTAAATCACACATACGACTCTAAAGTGAAGTTCATGATTTTCATATATCACGCGCCGATATTTGCGTGGCAGATATGTTCCTCTAAAAAAGTTCCTCTAAAAAGTTCCCTCTAAAATATTTGTACGTCAAAGAAACTTGAAATTTTCTGTTAAATTGATATATTTTTTCTCGAAGTTATATTTTTTAGATAGCTGAAATGGTGCTCTTAGTTGTGATATAAAGTGTGTAAAAAATTAATTTATGATTAAAAAACTTTGAGCAGTCAGCGTGAAAAAGTAGCGCAAGGTGAGACACTTGTGGTGCACATAAACATTTCATATTGTGTTATATATTACTTTTACAAATTTTCATAGATTAAATATAACTTGTTTTTCGCTTTTCAGTTGATACTTCTTAATGCAGTCGGGTCTTTTGTTTTTTTAAATAATTTTTGTTTATTCAGTTAAATATTGCTAAGTAAGTAAATAAGCTGGACGATAAAGTTAGATTAAAAAGATAGAGGTCGGATAAATGAAGAAATTGATGTTCTAGCTACATAGATTAAACTTTTAGCAAGTTTTAGCCGTCAAGTTAATTGTGCGAATACTTCAATATATTAGTTTGTAGTGTTCAAATCCCGTAGACGTTGAAGCTCTTTTAAAGAATTCTCGTCGAATGGCCGATTTAACATCTTTTTGGGATCAAGGGTACTAATAACCAACTCAGCTAATGTTTTTACTCGGCTAAGAGCTACGTAGGTTTGACCCTTAGCCAAAAAATGTGAGCTAATATCTACAACGACCGTATTGAGAGTGGTGCCTTGTAGTTTATGGACAGTTACAGCCCAGCAAAGTATTAAAGGCAACAGCCTTCATTCAATTCTTCCTTGCCGCCGAAGCGCATCAAGTCGACACTGCAAGGCTCGATCCGTACATCTATACTCCTGGTTGATTACCTTTGATTGTAGGGTCATCAAATTTAATAAATACTGGCATACTGCTTGCGATAGCTCTCCTGTTTCTAATTGTTCTCTCCTAAAAGCAGGCCATTCAATCCGTCGGATATCACCCATAAGATTTTAATTGCAACGAACATCTATTTAACAGCGGATATGTATCAAATTGTGAAATTGAAAACAATCGTATAAATAGAAGACTTCTCCTTTAAGTGCTGCGAAGTGTAAAAAAGTGATAAATGTGTTGAAGTGAACTTTTGGAGAGATTTTTCATTTTTCGCAAGTAAATTTTGTGGATATAAATACGATAAAATTCCGAAAAATTACACGGAATTTTTTCATGGTAAAAAGTAATTTTTTCAAAAACTATATGAGTCCGACAAAATTTTTCTACACATTCTTGCGTTTTTAACTAAAATAAATGTCTCCACAAAATCTCATTGAAATCAGTCAAAACTAAATTTTAGCGAAAAATTCAAATAAATTCAATAGTTTTTTTACGCAGATGCCATTTTGAAATAATATGCCCTATGTCACTCCTACAATGTATACGAATATAACAACACCTCATTTGTTAAAATCCGTCGAGCCGTTTAGGCTGCAGAGCGTCTGGTAGAAATATCATACATACATATACTCGAAAAAATAACCCTTCCTCTGCAGTCGGATAAAACTAGTGATTTTGATCACGATGCGATGCGACGGGCAGGGCAATACAAGCAGTTCAACAAGGCACTTCCATTCGAAAAGCAGCTGCAGAGCTTAGCGTGTCACGACCAACATTGTGTCGACAAGTACATCATAATCGACAGCCTGATGTTGAAAATGCGTCAGTTCCATCAACAATAAGATCCGCTGATATTGCAAATGATGCATCGAATAAACTAGTGATTGCATATCAAAACCAATCTCCAAGAGTGTTGCCCTTGCATCATGTATCCATCAAGAAAAAAGGACGTCAGGTATGCTAGCATTTATTTCAGCAACCTTATTTCTATCCACGTTTTCAGATATTTACGAAAGAACAAGAAGATGCTTTGGAGACGTATATGCTACAATCGTCAGATATGTATTACGGCCTGTCCCCAGTTGAAGGCAAAGAACTTGCGTTTCAGTTAGCAAAATCAATTAAAATAAATGTGCCACAAAAATGGGACGATACATTACTTGCAAGCAGAGATTGGTTTTATGCTTTCATGGCACGACATCCAAAGTTATCGCTTCGGAAGCCAGAAGCAACCTGTCTTGCACGTGTGCGCGCATTCAATCCAGTCAATCTGAAAAGGTTTTTTGACTTGTACGACAAAGCAATATCACTCATCGACTTTCAACCACACAACATATGGAACGTCGATGCGAGACAGGAATCTCAACAGCTCATGTACCGAACCGCTTGATTTCTCGAAAAGGTAGTAAGCAAATTGGTCAGGTAACATCAGCCGACCGAGGTCAAATTATAAGTATGGCAATGGCTGTTAGTGCACACGGAATGCACTGTCCACCATATTTTGTATTCCCTCGAACTAAATTCCAACCACACTTTTTGAATGGTGGCCCGCCTGGTTGTACTGGTGGCGCAAATCCATCGGGTTGGATGAATGCAAGTAATTTTTTGGAATTCATGAAACATTTTCAAAAATGTGTTCGCTCCACGGTTGAAACTCCGGTTCTTCTATTACTGGACAACCATTGGTCTCATCGATCGCTGGATGTGCTGAAATTTTGTAAAGCCAATGGCATAGTTGTGTTAAGCTTTCCGCCTTACTGCACACATCGCCTCCAACCATTAGACGTGAGGATTTTTTCTCCTTTCAAAAGTACAATCAACTGCCAGTGCCGAAATTGGATTATATCCAATCCTAATCGCGTCACCCATATTTATGTTGCCAGGAATCATTGCACGTGCGATTGAGCTAAGTGTGACCGAAGTAAACGTGAAAGCTGGCTTCCGAGCAAGTGGCATCTGGCCGTATGACAATAGAATCTTCGAAGATATAGATTTCATGCCGAGTGTTCCAAGCGATCGGCCATACCACCCAAATGACACAAATGTAATGGAAGACAATATCCAATTGGCTGGTGATGATGTTGAAGTTCACCCATCACTTTTATTTGATGGAGATGCGGCAAATATTGAATATTTGAATGCCTATAACTATCGAGCAGATGTAGATCTAACTCAACATCTACAAGATATTCGTCCATTACCGTCGAACACACCTCAAACATCGACTGGTAAACGTCAGATGATATATACACTTTTTCAATTTTGAGCCATTTTTCTAGGATATATATCGACCTAAAAAAGAGTGTCTTATTTTCCCCCACCATCCCATTAACATCGGTTTTTTTTTTTTTTTTTTTTTTAAAGAGTCTTACAGAGAAAACTATTCAATAAACTAATCAATAGACTTGCAAATAAAGAGGGAACGAGCAATGATAATAGTAATAATAGTAATAGCCCTTTTCGTTTATTGAATTTACCAAATTTAGTTACTTCACAAAACAATAATATTTTTGGCAGAGAAGAAAACAAATGTTCTAATTTAACAATAAGGGATTTAAACTATGATGATTTTATATATATAGAATCATATCTCCCTCTAATTGATTTATTAAATTTTCAATTTAGTGGCGTTATAGAATAAGATATTCTACATCAGTATTTTCGTTCAAAAAAGTCACTTTCACTATCGAATGAAGATTATGAAAAAATTTATAATTTGAATCTCATTTTGGGTGAAGTATTAATGGTTGAAGGGCATCTATTAAAGAAATTTGAAATAACAAATGTTTTAAATATAATTAACATTATATACAGGGTGTTTCAGTTAAGGATGTCAACCTTGAAGGAGGTGATAGGGGAGCTTGAGAAACGAAAAAAATTGTATGGGCAAATTTCAATTCGCCTAACGGTTTTCGAGTTATTCGACTTAAAAGGACATTTCTTCTTGAAAGTGCAGGGTTTTACGTTTTTGCTTATATCCTCAAAACTAAGCAACATATGATAACGATCTGACACGCATTTTAAAGCAGACAAATCATTCTTAAATTGTGCTGAATTTGAAGACTTCACATGAAGTAGTTCTCGAGATATGAAAACTTGAAGTCGAATTTTTTGCTTGAAATTTTACATTTTTTGTGTTCAAGGTCAATTATCTCAAAAATTTCCCCTATTTTTTTTCTTTTTTAATTACCTTAAAAGAAGACTAATTTTGTCTTCTTTCAACTGCTTTTTGTTTCATCCAATTATCTTTGTCCACTCAAAAGTTATGGACCCTTACGCTCCGCCTTTAC
>CAUJAV010000035.1:0-22311 GCA_963082835.1 Leptogaster cylindrica | reverse complement strand
TGGTGTGTAAAGATGTTCCAATGAAACGAAATATAACAGTATTAATCAGATTTAAACGGCAGGATAACATTTTCGTATACTTGAAACAATTTTTAGAAGAAATGAAAATAAAAACTGGGACAGAATCGTATCAATTGTTCTTCAATGAAATATAAATGATCTGCGAAATAAATTTATATTATTTAATATTTTTTGTGTTTTTTGGTTTATTCTTCAAAATAAACGATATGTCTTTGTTCTCTCTCAAAATTTGTTTGGAAGACATGTTTTGTTCTGTGATTGTAAAGAGTTTATAATGTGATTTTTAATGGTTCTTAGCGTTACCCGAGAAACACCGCGTGGAGGTGACCATTTTTCGTTTCTCATGGGGAGTTTTTTTTTTTGGCAGGTCCCCACGCCTACTGCCATTACAATTTCAAACTATTACTATTACTACTAAAATGCATACATTTTAACTACATTATACCTTTCAAACACACAGTTGCCGTACAACAAAAACTACTTTAGTTTCACAAAAACGTATTTATTAAAAATTTCCTGACACGTGTTTCGATTTTCTCAATCATTATCAAAGGAGAGCTGTTTGGCTACTGACTAGAAGGTTGCAATACAAATTGTGGTTACAGAGGCCTAACGGGAGAATCTATTTTCGACTACACAGTTAATTAACTGTGAGTTTATCAAATCAATTTGTTCATTTAAAATCGGTTTATTATTGTGAATAGCTTTCTTAATTTCGTATGTTTCTAACAGGTTCATTTTCAAACCTTTATTCTCCACATGTAGAATCTTTAAATTATCTATATCACACGAATGGTTGTTATCAATCAAATGTTTAGCTACCATAGAATCTATTCTGTTATATTTAAATGCGCGCATATGTTCACCAAACCTCGTCTTGAAATTTCTCCCCGTTTGACCTATGTAACTGCAGTTACAATTATTACATCTAATTTCATAAATTCCAGACTGATTTAAGATATCTTTCCTTTCTTTTACATTAAACAATAGATTTTTAATAGTTTTTTTATTATAAAAAGATACATTTACATTCAACCGTGTCCTCAACACTTTAGCAATTCTATAGCTCACATCACCTACAAATGGTATCTTAGTCCATTTCTTAACAACGTCATCTTTTACATAAGGCATAACATTACTTAGTAACATACCTTTGTTTCTTCTTTATTAGATTATCAATTAGTTTGGGGTTATACCCATTATTTATAGCAATAGATTTAATACAATTTATTTCATTTTTGAACTCAGTAGGAGACAAAGGAACCGAAAGCAATCTATATATCAACGAATGGAAGGCTGCCAATTTGCTATTAAATGGATGATTTGAATAAGCCGGTATAATAACATCTGTAAAAGAAGATTTCCTATATATATTAAAATTAAATTAGTTATTTTTCCGATTAATAGTAATATCCAAAAAGTTTATTTTACAATTGTCCTCTAATTCCAACGTAAACTTTATACTTTCATTTAGATTATTTAGCCAACTCAAAAAATCTCGTAAGTCACTCTCTATACCGTTCCAAAGCACTAAAACATCATCGACATATCTAAACCAAAACAAGATATTATTTCTAAAAGGGTTATTGCCATCTTCCAGAATCAATTTCTCCATCCAAGACATGAAAATTTCCGATAAAAGAGGTGAAAGAGGAGAACCCATCGGAAGACCATCTGATGCTCTGTAAAAGCGATCTTGGAATTTAAAATAATTCTGTTTTACACACAAGTCAAAAACCATTCTCATTTCCTCTTTAAGAGGAGGATACACCTAAATCGCGAAATTGACCAAAGTTGATACCAGATAACTCCTTTATTTCTGAAGGGATTTCAATGAAATATACCTCATTTGATAGATTGAAGGTTCGCATCCGTTGTGAATAGGGCGATTTTTAAACAAGGTCCTAGATTTTTTTCTATAGCAGTTTAAAAAAAGTGGTTTTGCCAAATTTGGCTAATTTGGTAAAAGTTGATACCAGATAACTCCTCTATTTCTGAAGGGATTCCAATGTAATATACCTCATTTGATAGATTGAAGGCTCGCATCCGTTGTGAATAGGGCGATTTTTAAACAAGGTCCTAGATTTTTCAGAAAGGACATTTTTCTAAGAGTAGTTTATTGAATTTTGTAAATGCATTTTTCCTCTATTTTTGGACGGATTTTTTCAGATTTTCTTTCATTCATACTCAAAGAAATGTCATTTCTTTTATTTTTTTAACATTTTTCAATAAAAGATTGCATAATATTAGCAATATTTAGATTTAAAATTCAGAGAATTTAATCGTAACCGCCTAATAATAGGCAAAATTTCACACTTTTTGACCAACAATTTCTTGACAACACACTCAAGCACTTTGTGTATCATATGAGCGTGCCGCCGTTCATGTGTACACGATTCCTCTGAGAGAAATTTCAGCGACGTAGCGAGTGACGTAGGTAGAACCTGCAAAAAACAAGCACTTAGAGGCTGCGCTGCGGCGGTGAAAGATTTCAGGAGTGCGATGTGATGTTGAGAAAAGAAAAATCGATTTTTGCCTACACGCAGTTTAGCCACTTGACACATTTGTGCACGGGGAGGGTAGATAAAGGGGCAAAACGATTTCTCATTGGCATTTGTATTTTCAATGAATTGTAAGTTTACGTTTTTTAGGACGGGGAGGGTGACGTACAAGCGAATACGATATTTCGTAAGAAAAGTTTCATTCATGATTTTAGAATTTCGCAGTTCGAGAAAAGGAGTTTGCCTTGCTTTTATGAATTTCTACTTTCTAGTACCAATTTTATATGCAAATTGTCTGTAAAAGTGCAAGTTGTCTGTAATATTATAATAATTTGGATAATTTTGTACGTAGGTAGATAAGAAAACAAATAATTTAATATAAACATAAGTAGTACATAATTACATTTATCTATTCACTAATCCGTCTTCAGTTTTCATGCTATATTAATAATATGCAACTTCATGATGCTTTGGATAAGGCAAAGTAGAGCTGGCAGATTTTTCGTTCCAAGTTTTCTTTTTTTTTGGGGAAAATTCGTTTTTGAATGAATTTTATGATTTCGAATGACCGAAAATAAATTTCATGTTGATGGATTTGTTTCTTTTAGTTTGAATTTTGACTTATACCCTAGATGTAGGGTATATTAGTTTTGAGCAAACGTTTCCAACGCCAAGAAATTTGCTTACTGTATATATTTGCTTTCTTTCGTTAAATTTTGTTATAAATATACTTATTACAATTACTAATTAATTGAACGGAATTGTTTTTACACGGTTTTTGTACTCGATCTCGAAATTTTTCAGATACCAACCAAAAACTTTCCTTTTCAATAATTAATTTATTTATAACAAATTTCTCTCTTCACATTGAGAAAACTGTTTTTGCACTGTTTTTTACACGATTTCTATACAGACGTGGCTTATGTATTTCATGATTGCCCTAAACCACTTAGACTTGCACTTGCGTACAAGTTTTTTTTTTATTTTTTATTTTGTTAGATAATTTAGTTTATAAATAACTAGCAGGTCTACCCGGTTTCACACGAGAAGGTGAAAATCATAAAATAATGTTTATCATATATTACGTAGATTACGTAGAACCATTTGCCGTAGGTCGGGTTAAAATAAGAGTTGTTTAGTTTTTTCAGTCAAGGATGGTTTTGGATTTGGGGAGTTGAATTAGGATAGAGGTTGCTAGTTTTCATTCAACTTTTTTCTAACCAAAAATTCATATACCATTTAGTTTTTTTTAATTCATCTATTCTATATTAACTTCGCCAAAAATTTGGTTGTTTGTCTATTTGTGGATTTGTGTATTTGTGCCGATTTAAGGAAAACCTTTCGACGGCTAATTAACATATCTCGGCCTCTATGAAGCTTACAGAGAAATTTTATTAGCATAAATGAGAGTACTCTCTATGAGGTTAACGGTGATACCACCGAATTAAGGGTGGCTGGGGTTCGAGTGGCGGTGGGGGTGAAAATTCGAATTTTTCTAAACCACATCTTGTGGTGTATCGTTGAAAAGCTCTTGATGAGTAGTTTATAAATCTGTAGGGACGTAGGACACTTTAGAAAAAGATGGTTGTTTAATAAAAAACGTTTAATTCTAAGTCCTATCTCTACAATTTACAAATTCGAATTCTTCTACAACTCGGGTTGAAAGTTAAGCGGAGACTGACTGCTCTGCAATCGTGCGGGCAGATCATACGGAATTAATTCCCGTTTCGACTTTACCAGAATGCTCGAAGTATTTGTGCTGGCGATATATTTACAACGGTTAATTTGTTCGACAGTAATTAATAGAATAAAATTTTAGAATTAACAATTTGAGAGAACAATGCGATTTCATGAACAATCCAAAAATAAATTTTTGACCAAAACAATTGAGATTGCAAATTCGAAATAAATTCTAATTCATTTTAATGTTTAATCCCCTACAAATCCATAACTAATTTCTCGATTTTGAAATAAATTAACCCAATAAACGCAATAAAACCACTTCGAAATCTACCTCAGCCTGTAGGCCTGCCGAAAGGGATTTTTTATTTTAATTGTCACCATTTTGAAAATACCTAGTATGTAGATGAATTATAGTAAAAAACATTGTTTTCATAGGTTGGTTATTTTTACTTCAAAAATGCTGGATTTTCATAGAAACTTTTATCCCCTATTTTACCTTCTAAATTTGAATTTAAAAAAAAACGGCTTATCAGTGATCACCTATGAGGTTAGTTGTAGAAGTATTCCAAATTTCATGGAAATCGGTTCAGTGGTTCCGGAGAAACCGTTTTCGTCCTTTTTCACCCTCTTAAGGGTTGAATTTCCAAAAACCATTTTTTAGTGAACACCTGTGAGGTAAGTTGTACAAATATTCGTAATTTTATTGAAATCGGTTCAGAGGTTCCGAAGATACTCTGATTCCATCCATTTCAATGATCCAAATTGATTAAAATTTCGAGCCTCGAATGCAAGGTTCGGGTGATGTCTTCATTCACCAAATGCAACAAGCTTGTTTTTGGAACGAAATCCTCAAATGCGTTAAAATTTTGAGTGGTCACGCGGATAGTTTGCTTCACGGGGTAAATTCGAATATCGTTGAACAGTACCACTCAATCGTAAATAAATTTATAGGCGGAAAACGATTGAACCTTTCGTTTTCTAATTCCTAGTACCTGGAGACCGAGCTATGCTCGGAAGTTACGTTAACTTAACGCCAAAGAATATCTATTTAATAAGAACCGAAACTCTTTTTTGAGTGTATATGGAAAAAAGATTAAAAAGAAACATGTGAGAGAGAGGACACTAATCTAATGTACACAGCGTACAAGAGGGAAAGGGTACTAAAAAGTTCGCAGCCTCTGACGTAGTTATTCTTTGCTTCTGACAATCATGCTGTACTTTTAAATTGGCTGGCAGCTGAGCCTTCGCTAGATAGATATTCTTTGGCAACGCCTTGGGCAAGCGTTCGAATCTTCTGTTAAGCTCTGGTTTGAAGCGGTGCCGTCAAGTAGCGGCCGCATTAGTACGGTGAGTGAGGTAAGCAAAACGGTGTACCCAAATATAGCGACAATGACGGTGGCAGTAGTTGTAAATTTAGAATTCGGAGGCAGTTTGAATATTTCAACCGGTAAAACTGGCAAATATTATAAAGAATATTAAATATATATTCAATTAAAATTATATAAATTAATATAGCACTTGTTTTTTTGAGTATTTCGCCCATTTTATGCAGAAAATAACAATAAGCCTTTTTTTTCTAAGCATACACAAAAATTAAATATGGGTGCCCCGCTACGGACACTGTCGACGAGAAAAAACGTTGACATACAGTTCTCCACCGTAAAGAGTTAGCGCCATAAATGTGACGGTAGCGTCTGAGCGTTCATATTACGTGTTGGTCTCTGTTAACGATATCTTAGAAACCACTACCGCAGCATTCCATGAAACAATTTTTTGTGACGTCACTCATCGTAATAATGCGGCCGCTATGTACGGTACCGCTTCGTACTATTTCATAATTAATACGACCGTCATCAAACGGCAATCCGCATCCATTCATGTTTAAGACTCCAATAAATCCAGAACATTTTAATCGGACTAATAGTCCTACTGCCCAAGTACCAGATGGGAATTATTTGTTTATGGGAAATGCTTCGCGCAATTGATCGATTAAGACTAAACAGTAAAAAAAAAAAACCTCTAGTTTTCTGAAATTTTTCTACACTAATTATGTAAATAGACTAAAGAGAAGAAAAATTTTTATTTTACTTTTGGAAAATCCTCTGTAAAAAAGCAAAATTATTTTCATCTTTTTAGTCCATTTTCACAATTATAGAAAAGTTTCAAATAATCCAAAAATACATTATCTGTAGTACAACACGTTCTTACGCGGATTTTGAGTTCCATTTTCCTTTCAGACATTGCTCGTTTATAATATCTCGTATTAAAATAATTGTTTACTGTTTTGTTTAAAAAAAAAAGAACCCTTTTATGGACACTTTAAAAATGAAAAAAGTCTGACCCATCTGAAAATCTGAACCCATGACCTACGCACTATCATTGAGCTATTGAAACAAACACGATGCACTGCGAATTCTTCAATCTGATTCTTGGGAAAGACAATATTGTTGTTTGGATCGTTAAAACTCGCTGAAGACAAGTTTTCCCAAAGATGAAACCTAGCTAGATTGATTTTATACCCCGAAAAATCCCTATTCTGAAACTTTCATCAAACTCCTTAGAGCCGTTTTCTAGAACGCGATTACCGATAGTATGTAATTTCTACTGAATACAATTATTGTTTTTCAACAAATCTTTAGAGAAATTTTCGAGATCCATTTCGCAGACAGATATTGTTCTTATTATTCGAAAAAAAAAGAAAAAAAAAAAGCCAGCCACTCCAGGAATCGAACCCATAGGCTTCGGCACATGAGACCTACGCTCTACCACTGAGCTATTGAAACAGATACCAAGACTGGCGAATTTTTCAATCTACTTCATAGGCAAGACAATATTGTTGTTTGGATCGTGAAAACTCGCGGAAAACGAGTTTTCCCAGAGATGACACCTAGCTAGATCGATTTTTTGCCCCCAAAAACCCCTAATCTGAAATTTTCATCAAAATCCTTAGAGCCGTTTTCTAGAACGCGATTACCGATATATATATATATATATATATATACAAATATTGCTCGTTTAATAGTATAGGATACCACTAGATGCAACGCGGCTCTAGTGCAACATAACACGCGCGAATGTTATTCGAAATTGAGTAGGACGGTTTTTCGGAAAGACGCGAACGGTCGCATTCAAAAATTGTTTATTCGTCGCCGCGGTAAAGTTTCAAAAGAAAATGAAATTCGGAAAAGTCGCGGACGTCGTAACAAAGTTGCACCGGCAACGGCGGATCAGTTTTACGGTTGTGCAGATTCCGGAAAATCTGACGCGGAAAAATTAAGCATTCGGAATAAAATTAAAGAAAAACTAATCTCAAATCAGCTTAATCGCGCGGATATTGAGCAAATGACTGGCGATCAATCCGATTCGCCTAGATGGATTGAGTTGAGGCAGTATTTGCTTACTTCTTCCAATTTCGGCGTGGTTTGTCGTCGGCGAAAAGCTGATGTCGCGAAATTAGTCAATAATATTCTGACATCTCGGGATTTATCGTTCGTTCCGTCTATTTCATACGGGAAAATTAATGAAAATCGAGCTTTAACCCAGTTGTCGGATCAACTTGGCGTTACAATAGAAAAATGCGGGCTTTTTATCGACGCGGAGTTTGAATTTTTAGGCGCGACTCCTGACGGGATAATAGGAGATGTGGCGTTAGTTGAAATAAAATGTCCTTATACGTGCGCGAAGGACAAAAAGACGATCGATGAAGCGATTGCCGATCGGAGTATTACGTTTTGGAAAAAAGATGGGCGTTTCAATAAAAATCACTCTTATTATTATCAGGTTCAATGTCAGTTACATATAACGGGTCGCGAATTTTGTTATTTTGCCGCGTGGAGTTCGCTAGATAACGAATTAAAAATAGAAAAGATTGATCGCGATGATGAGTTTTGGTCGGAAAATTTTCCAAAACTTCGGAATTTTTATTATGATTTCCTTCTTCCGGAAATTGTCGAACGTTTCGCGGATTAGCATGTGTAATGACAAAGGTCATGAATTCAAGATACTCAAATTAAAACGTGCACAAATAAGTACAATTAAAAGAAAGTAAAACCGCACGCGAGTATCCATGTCAAAACAAAGAAAAAGTGCAAAACATGCACCACTCAATAAGTCATTCACGCATTCCCCAATTTGCCGAAATTGCAAGTTTGCAATTCGTTGCCCGGGCATTAACTTGTGAAATGACACCCGGCAAATTCCATAAACCAGAGGCAACATAGAAATTGCACTTTGGGCATTAAATCGCCATCTAGGCAATTTTTGAATATAATGTGTGAGTAAGGGGAAACCGTAAGTATCGATAATAGTATTAATTATTAGCATAATTTCAATTTATATAAATAGCCTAAGAAAATGCAATAAATCGATCATTCGCTAAACTCTGTTTTTCATTGTTGGACGTCTGCCCTAGGGCTTGTCAAGCGAATCGATCTTTGAGTAATGCTTTCGAGCTACTCAAGCCACTAAAAACTCTAAGCGTTCAAATTTAAACCACTGGGTTCTGAGTAATGCTTTCGAGCCACTCAAGCCCTCTCAAGAAGTAACCATCGAGATTCACAAAACTGGGTACAGCCGAGCTGCTCAGATTTCCACAACGATTCTTCATCATCCCCGACTACTACAATGCTTTTGCGTATTTTTTCGATTTCCTCAACTCTTCTTTTTTGCTGGTATTGTTCTTCAATTCTCTTCGTGTTTTTTTCCACTAACGCCGAGGATTAGGCCTACGCGGGATACCTCGTAAAAAAAAACGCATCAAATTTCCTACCTCATGGGTGATGTGGAAACGGGATCTTTTCCTTAATTGTAGTTCAAACAGCTAAGTAACATAGATTGGAAATGAAAAATGTCAAAATTTAGTGTGAAAAATGTGGTCAAAAAACTATTGAAATGCCAAATGAGTACCTACGTTATGTAATCATGATTCATGTATTTATTTTTTACCCCCAAGTCAGTATGTCAATTAATACCGCCACCTATCTCTAATTCTATTCCACTAATATGATAAAATAACTCTTAATTGATAATCTTTAAAAAATCATATTGTATATTGATTAAATCACAATGTTTCATAATTTAAAGAATGCAGCTAAAATGCAAAAACATAACCCTCATAGTTTGAGAAAACGATGATTATATCAATAATAATAAATTTATTAAAATTTCATAATATTACTCCAAAATGAAACTATTAATTATAATAATCTAAATTCTAAAGTGTCTAAAAAATTCAATCTAAAATAAAACAAACCCATCCACAAAAATTTTCTTACCGCATTTACAAATCACAATCGTAAAATTCATTCAAGAATGAAATTTACCCAAAAACGAAAGACCTGTGATCTGCCCCTTCCCCGTCGACGCCTTCAATAATTTTTTTCCGCAAGCGCCAAGTACGATCTCGATGCACAAGACAAGAAAGCAGAAGCCCAGCAGATATCACGGTGGCGGCGGCGCGGCGGCGAAGGCAAGCAGAAAATCGATATTTTTTGCGTGCCTCTAACCCAGCCCATACACGACAAATTTTTTCCTCAAATTTTCCCTCCAAAAGTCCAATTTTGACCGTGTATGGCGTGGTTTGCGGGTTTGACGAAAAGTTTGTGAAAATATCTAAATTTTTTGATATTCTAGGGGCTGGACCAGTTTTATGAGGGGTTCACGGCTGAAAAGATGCCGAGGGTCATAAAATTTCAGAAAACATTTGACCGTATGTAGTCGACCAGCAAACCAGGTTCGCAATCTGTTTTGAGGGAAAAATTTGTCGTGTATGGGCCGGGTAAAACCAGAGAACAGAGAACTTAAAGGCCGTCGCTACACACACAAGCAAAAGGGACCTGCGATTGTGTGGCGATCAGAATTTTGCCTTGTTTGTAGTAGTTTTCAACTCGGAAAAATTTTTAGGTGTATCCTCCTCTTAAGTCTTATGTTCACTTCACTGTCATCGATAAGTTTATATACCAACTTCTTTAATTGAGCCATTGGAACAGACGGAAACAAATTAACTACATCAAACGAAGCCAATTTAGAATTACTTGGTAATACCATATCTTTAATATTATGTATTAAATCTATGCTATTTTTGACAGCGTATTTAGGCCTAAAATTGGTATTCTCAACTAGTATTTTACTGAAAATCTTACAAATATCATAACTGGGAGCTTTTATAAAAGATACTACTGGCCTCAAAGGTTTTTGTTCTTTATGCAATTTAACCACCCCGTATAATTCCGGTGCTTCTGGGTTCATAGGAGTGATTCTCTTATTAAAACTTCCAAAAATACTGTTGCAATTTGCCACTACCTCCTTAGCTTCTATAAAGAACTGTCTGGTTGGGTCCGTTCTTACATGTACTGTTTTACTATCCTGGATAAAACTTAACATTTTACTTTTATATTCATCAGCCTTTAAAATTACTAAAGAATTTCCTTTATCTCCTTTTGTTACAATTATATTATTTTTGGCGATATTGTTTTTGATACTGTTACATAATTTCTTTTCTCTATTGTCAACCACACTACTACAATTTTTTAGTTCTATCCGAATTATGTCTACACACAAAGCCCTAGTTACTTCTAAATTAGGTTGTCTATTTTTCAATAATGAACTCTCCGTGTGTAGTGCTAAATTTATAAAATCCTTATGTTTAATCGTCCACTCCGGTGCATATTTAAAATTATTTTAAATTCCAAGATCGCTTTTACAGAGCATCAGATGGTCTTCCGATGGGTTCTCCTCTTTCACCTCTTTTATCGGAAATTTCCATGTCTTGGATGGAGAAATTGATTCTGGAAGATGGCAATAACCCTTTTAGAAATAATATCTTGTTTTGGTTTAGATATGTCGATGATGTTTTAGTGCGTTGGAACGGTATAGAGAGTGACTTACGAGATTTTTTGAGTTGGCTAAATAATCTAAATGAAAGTATAAAGTTTACGTTGGAATTAGAGGACAATTGTAAAATAAACTTTTTGGATATTACTATTAATCGGAAAAATAACTAATTTAATTTTAATATATATAGGAAATCTTCTTTTACAGATGTTATTATACCGGCTTATTCAAATCATCCATTTAATAGCAAATTGGCAGCCTTCCATTCGTTGATATATAGATTGCTTTCGGTTCCTTTGTCTCCTACTGAGTTCAAAAATGAAATAAATTGTATTAAATCTATTGCTATAAATAATGGGTATAACCCCAAACTAATTGATAATCTAATAAAGAAGAAACAAAGGTACATGTTACTAAGTAATGTTATGCCTTATGTAAAAGATGACGTTGTTAAGAAATGGACTAAGATACCATTTGTAGGTGATGTGAGCTATAGAATTGCTAAAGTGTTGAGGACACGGTTGAATGTAAATGTATCTTTTTATAATAAAAAAACTATTAAAAATCTATTGTTTAATGTAAAAGAAAGGAAAGATATCTTAAATCAGTCTGGAATTTATGAAATTAGATGTAATAATTGTAACTGCAGTTACATAGGTCAAACGGGGAGAAATTTCAAGACGAGGTTTGGTGAACATATGCGCGCATTTAAATATAACAGAATAGATTCTATGGTAGCTAAACATTTGATTGATAACAACCATTCGTGTGATATAGATAATTTAAAGATTCTACATGTGGAGAATAAAGGTTTGAAAAAAAGCAAAATTAAAAATTTTGAAAAAAACCCACGACGGTTAAACGTAATTTAAAAAGGATAAAATAATTTAAAAACCCGCGACTTAAAGAATTTAAACCCAAGAATATCCGTCGGGGGCTGCCATTACTATTTTAAAGTTTAATATAAATATAAATGAGTATTGCAATATATAAAATATCGCCAATTATTCTCGTTACTATAAAACTGCAAAACTAGTTCATTTAATGCCAGCCCTGGACGGATATTCTTGGGTTTAAATTCTTTAAGTCGCGGGTTTTTAAATTATTTTATCCTTTTTAAATTACGTTTAACCGTCGTGGGTTTTTTTCAAAATTTTTAATTTTGCTTTTTTATTTCAAACTTTTTAGAGAGCATGGGCAATATGTACAATGTAGTACATATCAATATAGTTTATTTGATAGTAATAAAATATAAGTATTTACAACTAAACTTTGCCCGGGGCTTTGTTGTAACTCAACTCGATATCATTACGTACAATGAAAATAATAAGTAATAAGTAACAAGCCTAAGAAATACTAGTAAGGAAGCAATTGGTCACACCAATTACGTGATACCCTAGATGTAGAAAAATATTCTCATTTTATATCAACATTTTTGTATAAAAACGACTCATGCTTATATGGCAACACTAAGAAGGAGTTGCTCGATTTTGCTCATCTTCGAACTTGACCTTGCAATTTTAATCAAATATTATTGTACCAAATTACAAGTCTCTAGCTACAAGCGTTCTCGAGTTATCGTCTGGACAGACAGACAGACACACAGACAGCCAGACAGACAGACGGACATGCATAAAACGGTTTCTTTTCACTTCCCAATCATGAATATATAGTTCTTTCTTTTCTGTGACGATTATTTCTTGGCGTTGCAAACGTTCGCTCAAAACTAATATACCCTACATCTAGGGTATAAAAATGACGGTAATAAGTAGAAATGATACTCTGTACAGAAATACTCACCTATCGAGTTTCTTAATATGTAGGAGCTAATATAAAATATATTACTGCAGGGCTCTCTAGTGAGTTACTAACGTAACACCTATTTAAGAACTCTCACTAATCAGAAACAAACCCACTACTGAAAACCGCCTCAAAATCGGACTAGTAGTTTTGGTTTTGCACAAACAAATGTTTGCTGCAGCGCCCCCTGGTGAGTTGTCACCGTAAAGCAGGACGCACACTAGTGAACCATTGCACCAGCACCAGAGTGCCTCTGGTTGCAAGAACCACGGTGTACGTTTTGCTTAACATGAAAACATATGGAGAGCCGCACACTACACACCTCATGGTGCTTGCACCGTGCACCATTGTGATTGCACCATGTTTGGTGTGCTCGAAAAAGCAAACCGTGGTGCATGGTTTATGAGAATGCATGATGACGAATCATTTTTATAAAAAATAAAAAACAACTGCGGAGCAAAATTCTCTCGGAGGGTTCTGTAGTGTGCGGCAGACAACATTCGAGCATGGTTTGCATGGTACAAGAGTTCGCCATGGTGCTGGTGCAATGGTTCACTAGTGTGCTTCCTGCTTAACACCTATCTAAGAACATGCACCAATCAAACCCAAACCCATCACTGAAAACCGCATCAAAATCGAACTAGTAGTTTTGGAGATAATTGGCGACATTGGTTTGCACATCCTCTCACCCCAAACGCATATACCATCTCCGTGCCGTCGTGGGTAAAAATGAACCTGTTAGAAACATACGAAATTAAGAAAGCAATTCACAATAATAAACCGATTTTAAATGAACAAATTGATTTGATAAACTCACAGTTAATTAACTGTGTAGTCGAAAATAGATTCTCCCGTTAGGCCTCTGTAACCACAATTTGTATTGCAACCTTCTAGTCAGTAGCCAAACAGCTCTCCTTTGATAATGATTGAGAAAATCGAAACACGTGTCAGGAAATTTTTAATAAATACGTTTTTGTGAAACTAAAGTAGTTTTTGTTGTACGGCAACTGTGTGTTTGAAAGATAAATATGTTTCACAAGGAAATCTCGACAGATTCTTTAAAATTTACATTATACCTAACCATGCATTACAGCATTCAGTACACTTATGCATTTAAATTTATTAAATCTAAAACTTTACACAAAATAAAAGGGGAGAGACACTAGTTTAGGGTGAAAGAGTTTAATATTAAAATAGAGCATTCAATGAAAAATGAAAGCAATATACAACCAAACGTCATGGAAAATCGATATTATAAATTTGAAACAGTGATTAATTTTCTATTATTCGAGTATCTTTTATATTTTTCAGCTTTTTGTGAATCTTTTGTCCACTCACAATTTTTTCGTAACAGTACAACAATCATAAATTCTAATGCTTTTACGCGATGGTCGTAGCAGTTATGACAAGTATCAAACCAAGTCTTATTAAATTTATTTGTTTCCCTAATGCATTCGTTTTTTATAGTCTCCCTAATGTTTTTGATATGCGGTTTTTCTTTAAAAATGTTTATAAATACTTTTGTTTGCAATTTGCAAATATTGAAATAAATATTTGAAGGAGATATCAGTAATTTTGTGTCACTACAATTATCATATTGCTTGAGCGTTATTAAAATGGAAGATAAATCGGTATTTAAAATGGAATCTTGAATCATTACAGCAGAACAATCAACACAAGGTGATCCTAACAATTTCATTGTTTGCAGAAAACAATATCCAGCGAAAAAACGTATTGCAACTTCATTAAGTTCAGTAGTTGTGGTTGATGGATGGTTAATTTCATCAGTTTCTGCATCTGAGATTTCAACATCATCATCAACACCTACAAAATAATTTGTAATATTTGACTTAGGATTTAATTCCTCAATTTGAGGAGCGTCCTGCTGGTTATCTAGAACAGCATTCCAATCAACTTGCACTATTTCATCGTTGTCGTCTTCACAATTAGAATATTTTGATGAAAAAATAAACTTTATTGATAATAATTTGCCGAATATTGCAGCAAATTCGGATAAATTAGGATTTATTTTGTTTGCATTGCGGGCTCGAACTTTGGAGAAAACATTTTTTAAGGGATCTTGATTTAGATTTTTTGCATTAATGTATAATAAATCATCGTAGACTTTAAATAACTGTTCTGAGAGTGCTAGAGTAGAATTGATTGTTAAAATTAAACTTTTGAAGCAGTATGCGCGATTTGTTTTGCCCGTTGGCTGAATTTGGAGAATATAATTTTTCATAAAGACGAGATATTGAATTTCAGCAGAATTTCTTTTAATTGGTTGACCATACAAAATGTCAAATAATTTATTCATTTTATCAATAAAAGATGCAGTCGTACCAGCAATTTTTTTTAAATTGTCAGGGTACTTGTTAAGACTTATAAAAAAGCAAAATTAAAAATTTTGAAAAAAACCCACGACGGTTAAACGTAATTTAAAAAGGATAAAATAATTTAAAAACCCGCGGCTTAAAGAATTTAAACCCAAGAATATCCGTCGGGGGCTGCCATTACTATTTTAAAGTTTAATATAAATATAAATGAGTATTGCAATATATAAAATATCGCCAATTATTCTCGTTACTATAAAACTGCAAAACTAGTTCATTTAATGCCAGCCCTGGACGGATATTCTTGGGTTTAAATTCTTTAAGTCGCGGGTTTTTAAATTATTTTATCCTTTTTAAATTACGTTTAACCGTCGTGGGTTTTTTTTCAAAATTTTTAATTTTGCTTTTTTATTTCAAACTTTTTAGAGAGCATGGGCAATATGTACAATGTAGTACATATCAATATAGTTTATTTGATAGTAATAAAATATAAGTATTTACAACTAAACTTTGCCCGGGGCTTTGTTGTAACTTAACTCGATATCATTACGTACAATGAAAATAATAAGTAATAAGTAACAAGCCTAAGAAATACTAGTAAGGAAGCAATTGGTCACACCAATTACGTGATACCCTAGATGTAGAAAAATATTCTCATTTTATATCAACATTTTTGTATAAAAACGACTCATGCTTATATGGCAACACTAAGAAGGAGTTGCTCGATTTTGCTCATCTTCGAACTTGACCTTGCAATTTTAATCAAATATTATTGTACCAAATTACAAGTCTCTAGCTACAAGCGTTCTCGAGTTATCGTCTGGACAGACAGACAGACACACAGACAGCCAGACAGACAGACAAGCAGACGGACATGCATAAAACGGTTTCTTTTCACTTCCCAATCATGAATATATAGTTCTTTCTTTTCTGTGACGATTATTTCTTGGCGTTGCAAACGTTCGCTCAAAACTAATATACCCTACATCTAGGGTATAAAAATGACGGTAATAAGTAGAAATGATACTCTGTACAGAAATACTCACCTATCGAGTTTCTTAATATGTAGGAGCTAATATAAAATATATTACTGCAGGGCTCCCTAGTGAGTTACTAACGTAACACCTATTTAAGAACTCTCACTAATCAGAAACAAACCCACTACTGAAAACCGCCTCAAAATCGGACTAGTAGTTTTGGTTTTGCACAAACAAATGTTTGCTGCAGCGCCCCCTGGTGAGTTGTCACCGTAAAGCAGGACGCACACTAGTGAACCATTGCACCAGCACCAGAGTGCCTCTGGTTGCAAGAACCACGGTGTACGTTTTGCTTAACATGAAAACATATGGAGAGCCGCACACTACACACCTCATGGTGCTTGCACCGTGCACCATTGTGATTGCACCATGTTTGGTGTGCTCGAAAAAGCAAACCGTGGTGCATGGTTTATGAGAATGCATGATGACGAATCATTTTTATAAAAAATAAAAAACAACTGCGGAGCAAAATTCTCTCGGAGGGTTCTGTAGTGTGCGGCAGACAACATTCGAGCATGGTTTGCATGGTACAAGAGTTCGCCATGGTGCTGGTGCAATGGTTCACTAGTGTGCTTCCTGCTTAACACCTATCTAAGAACATGCACCAATCAAACCCAAACCCATCACTGAAAACCGCATCAAAATCGAACTAGTAGTTTTGGAGATAATTGGCGACATTGGTTTGCACATCCTCTCACCCCAAACGCATATACCATCTCCGTGCCGTCGTGGGTAAAAAGTGCCTTAATACCAGCAGAAACACTTGCACTTAAAACTTGCACAGCCAATTTGACGCTCATTTTTTGAAATTCACTTGGATATATATGAGCAAAAGTTAACTTTGGACAGACCTTCGTAGATTCATTATTTTCGTAGTTGTACAAAAATTCAATTACTTTCCAACTCGAAATTCCATCGGGTCCTGAAAGATCCGCATTCATCAAATTGTTTCTCACGCTTTTGAACAAATGCGGAACATCAAATAAAGCAAAAATTTGTTTACCATTATGCGAGAAATGCGTTTTTTCATGTGTAACGTTTAGAAGTGAAAAAAGTTTTCTATTTACAGGACCTTGATCACAAACCATCGAATTTATATTAAGTTGTAGCTTGCTACAAACATCGATACACTTTTCAATTTCCGAGTTTAAAATATCTGCCGGAATTGAAGTTGGGCTAGCGACATAATACAACGATTGCTTAAATCTACCGCAAATACTTCTAACCATAAAAACACTTAGCACTTTCAATACGTCGTCGGTCATCACCGTAATCCACGAAACCATCTATTTGATCCAAAAATTTGTTGTAACTCCAATTCTCTTGTATACTCATTTCATCCAAAATAAGTATGACCTCCCTTTCAAGTTTTGATAACTTGGAAACTTGGTGTGCAATTTCATCTAAAACAAGAGGATGAAATCCTGGTGTAAGATGTTTAATTGTTATCCAATTGTGAAGAGACGAAACGCATGGGAGACGAAGGTTGAGAGATTCCCTCAAAAAATTATAACCCGCGGACGACCGGAAATATATGCTTTGGCAAAGTATTCGCTCCTCCTCTGTGTAGGGCTTATGGGAGTCAATGGCCAATATCATTTTTGATAAAATTTTGGCATTTTCACTCGGGCCTTCCAAAATATCAATAGTCTCGGCGACAGGTACGTCATCTAGCTTTAAATATGTGTTTTTTTTTAAGCGCAGCATTTTATTTTTCAATGCCTTATTGCTTTTTGCCAAAGCTTTATTTTTGCTTTTAAGTTTTGTTAAATTTTTGTTTAACTCGTTAACTTTTTTCAAGAAATATTTTATCTTTCTAAATTGTTTTGGGCATTCAAAGCAGAATTTAAAATGACCCACAACAACTTTTGGCGAGACTTTTGGCTTTACCGTATCCAAAACAGCTGCAGCTCTATTTAAGTCTTCGATATTGACAATTTCGTTAACGGCTTTTCTGCAATACGTTTTCCTTTCCGCAGAAAAATCAAAATTGTTTTTTACCGAAACTAATTCCGTATTGCCATCATCGGATTCCAGAAGCAATGTTGGAATTGCATTTGCTTTTAATTTCTTCTGGCCACAATATTTTTCTTCAAAATGACTACTGCAAACATAAGGGCGTTTTTTTCTGTCAATATTTATCTTAGAAGATTCAAGAGCAGTAAGCCATTGGAAATACTTTTCCGTTCCTTTTTTAGGAAATTCAAAAAACCTTTTTTCCGGAGCTGCTCCCCGAATTGCACCACAACTAACTACCACACATTTATTTCGTGCCCAAGACATTATATTGAAACCGCAGTAAAAGTAAAATATTAAAAGTAATCGTTTTTCCTTACCCAAAAGAAGATTCACTGTCCGAAAAAGTAGTCCAATTTTCTACTATACCTAAGTCTCACTTACACAATTGTTATATGCACAACACACCACAATTTCACGTGTAGTTCAATTTTCTACAAAATGCTTAATTAAATAGCAACAATCAAAGATTTTAATGGCTTTAAAAAAATAGTAATATATGTTTAATTTCAAAATGAAAGTAATTTAGATTTTTCAACTAATTCGATTCAGAACCGATTCACCAAAAGAGCTAAACAAGATTAAGTCAATTTGAGAATATTCTTTCAAATGATATTATCTTTAAAACAATATTTGCAGCCTTGAAGGAGGGTGGGGTTTAAACAAAATACCAATTCATATCAATTATTGGAAAATGAAAGGATTTTCCATTTGTTGGAGCCTGATTGTCTATTGTCATAAATTTATCTGCTATGATGGCGACAGAAGACTTCACTTTTGTATTGACAAATCTAACCCTTATTTTGCATGCAATTTTTGTCCAAAATTGTACGTGCAGTCATTGTAAAGACAATATATTATAAATTGTTTTGTAGTTATTGTCTGGCGTGCGTCGTTCAACCAGCCTCTTTGACTTTACAGTCATTGCTTTACCTGTTTTTAGATTTACAATCTAATTGACGGTTTGTTCTTACCTGACCAATGTACGAGACATTTAAAGGCAGAGTCAGACGATAGAAAAATTCATAAATTTATAAAGGCGGAGTCAAACGACAGAAAAATTTCCATAAGCAAATATTTTTGTGGACATATGTTTGTGACCTCGAGTCACACGATAAGCAACTGTCTTCTTTTCTTTGGTGGCCGGGATAAATCCTTCAAATTTATTTGATATGTCGAAAATGTTCCCCGATTTTTGCAACATTTATAAGCGAGGTAGCACATTGCAAATTGTAGAGTCACGAGTTAAAAAATTTTCTAAATTGCTTATATGTAAATGTATAATTTGCTATCGTCTGATTACCGCTTTACCCAAATCTGGCTTGCATTTTCGCCGCATTGAGAGAAATGATAGTTTATAGAGTGGGCGAGTTTTAAGAGACACTTATGAATTGTCTCTAATTTTTGGGCCGGATAAAAACAAAAAGAAGGCAGAAATTGGATACGATAAACTAGAGAAAAAATATAAGACTGAATTCAACAAAATTGGTTAAGAGGAGGATACACCTAAAAATTTTTCCGAGTTGAAAACTACTACAAACAAGGCAAAATTCTGATCGCCACACAATCGCAGGTCCCTTTTGCTTGTGTGTGTAGCGACGGCCTTTAAGTTCTCTGTTCTCTGGTTTTAGAGGCACGCAAAAAATATCGATTTTCTGCTTGCCTTCGCCGCCGCGCCGCCGCCACCGTGATATCTGCTGGGCTTCTGCTTTCTTGTCTTGTGCATCGAGATCGTACTTGGCGCTTGCGGAAAAAAATTATTGAAGGCGTCGACGGGGAAGGGGCAGATCACAGGTCTTTCGTTTTTGGGTAAATTTCATTCTTGAATGAATTTTACGATTGTGATTTGTAAATGCGGTAAGAAAATTTTTGTGGATGGGTTTGTTTTATTTTAGATTGAATTTTTTAGACACTTTAGAATTTAGATTATTATAATTAATAGTTTCATTTTGGAGTAATATTATGAAATTTTAATAAATTTATTATTATTGATATAATCATCGTTTTCTCAAACTATGAGGGTTATGTTTTTGCATTTTAGCTGCATTCTTTAAATTATGAAACATTGTGATTTAATCAATATACAATATGATTTTTTAAAGATTATCAATTAAGAGTTATTTTATCATATTAGTGGAATAGAATTAGAGATAGGTGGCGGTATTAATTGACATACTGACTTGGGGGTAAAAAATAAATACATGAATCATGATTACATAACGTAGGTACTCATTTGGCATTTCAATAGTTTTTTGACCACATTTTTCACACTAAATTTTGACATTTTTCATTTCCAATCTATGTTACTTAGCTGTTTGAACTACAATTAAGGAAAAGATCCCGTTTCCACATCACCCATGAGGTAGGAAATTTGATGCGTTTTTTTTTACGAGGTATCCCGCGTAGGCCTAATCCTCGGCGTTAGTGGAAAAAAACACGAAGAGAATTGAAGAACAATACCAGCAAAAAAGAAGAGTTGAGGAAATCGAAAAAATACGCAAAAGCATTGTAGTAGTCGGGGATGATGAAGAATCGTTGTGGAAATCTGAGCAGCTCGGCTGTACCCAGTTTTGTGAATCTCGATGGTTACTTCTTGAGAGGGCTTGAGTGGCTCGAAAGCATTACTCAGAACCCAGTGGTTTAAATTTGAACGCTTAGAGTTTTTAGTGGCTTGAGTAGCTCGAAAGCATTACTCAAAGATCGATTCGCTTGACAAGCCCTAGGGCAGACGTCCAACAATGAAAAACAGAGTTTAGCGAATGATCGATTTATTGCATTTTCTTAGGCTATTTATATAAATTGAAATTATGCTAATAATTAATACTATTATCGATACTTACGGTTTCCCCTTACTCACACATTATATTCAAAAATTGCCTAGATGGCGATTTAATGCCCAAAGTGCAATTTCTATGTTGCCTCTGGTTTATGGAATTTGCCGGGTGTCATTTCACAAGTTAATGCCCGGGCAACGAATTGCAAACTTGCAATTTCGGCAAATTGGGGAATGCGTGAATGACTTATTGAGTGGTGCATGTTTTGCACTTTTTCTTTGTTTTGACATGGATACTCGCGTGCGGTTTTACTTTCTTTTAATTGTACTTATTTGTGCACGTTTTAATTTGAGTATCTTGAATTCATGACCTTTGTCATTACACATGCTAATCCGCGAAACGTTCGACAATTTCCGGAAGAAGGAAATCATAATAAAAATTCCGAAGTTTTGGAAAATTTTCCGACCAAAACTCATCATCGCGATCAATCTTTTCTATTTTTAATTCGTTATCTAGCGAACTCCACGCGGCAAAATAACAAAATTCGCGACCCGTTATATGTAACTGACATTGAACCTGATAATAATAAGAGTGATTTTTATTGAAACGCCCATCTTTTTTCCAAAACGTAATACTCCGATCGGCAATCGCTTCATCGATCGTCTTTTTGTCCTTCGCGCACGTATAAGGACATTTTATTTCAACTAACGCCACATCTCCTATTATCCCGTCAGGAGTCGCGCCTAAAAATTCAAACTCCGCGTCGATAAAAAGCCCGCATTTTTCTATTGTAACGCCAAGTTGATCCGACAACTGGGTTAAAGCTCGATTTTCATTAATTTTCCCGTATGAAATAGACGGAACGAACGATAAATCCCGAGATGTCAGAATATTATTGACTAATTTCGCGACATCAGCTTTTCGCCGACGACAAACCACGCCGAAATTGGAAGAAGTAAGCAAATACTGCCTCAACTCAATCCATCTAGGCGAATCGGATTGATCGCCAGTCATTTGCTCAATATCCGCGCGATTAAGCTGATTTGAGATTAGTTTTTCTTTAATTTTATTCCGAATGCTTAATTTTTCCGCGTCAGATTTTCCGGAATCTGCACAACCGTAAAACTGATCCGCCGTTGCCGGTGCAACTTTGTTACGACGTCCGCGACTTTTCCGAATTTCATTTTCTTTTGAAACTTTACCGCGGCGACGAATAAACAATTTTTGAATGCGACCGTTCGCGTCTTTCCGAAAAACCGTCCTACTCAATTTCGAATAACATTCGCGCGTGTTATGTTGCACTAGAGCCGCGTTG